>JAUNZO010000020.1:0-79082 GCA_031894775.1 Chloris gayana
TGGCCGTAAAAACTGCTTTGTTGACGGTCCTTATGGTCCAATTTTACCGTCAACATGTTGCATCTTTTTGAATCAAACACCATCACCAAGAATAGACATAGGGATTATTTCTAACAAATTCCACTAGTCTTGGTGAAATTATGAATGCAGGTGCAATTCATATGAAAACGAGGGGAAAACATGCACGAAACATGGACTTTGCAATCGACGGATTTTCCCGGACTAAAGAATATAGTCCAAAAGCCCAAAACCACAAAACAGAGCCTCAACATCAAACCAAGCAAGTGGATTGGGCCGGTACACAGCCGGGGAAGGCACCGAGAGAAGAATCAAGCCCGGGGAGTCCGGGCCGGTTCGGCAGAACCACCCTAGTGGGTTCGGCCGAGGCGACGAGTGGGCCTCCCGGCCCATCTTTCTCGGCGGTTTGTCACCGACGTGCTGGAGGTCGGTTCCACCTGCAATTAATGCCACCGACGTCCGGAACCGCCTCCAAGTTGCCGACCTTCCAAGGCTATAAATAAAGGGCTACACCCCCTCTCTCAAGACACCACCAACATCAAGATACAAGACAAAACTCTCATCCTTAGGCCAAGGGCCTCTTGTATTTTAGTAGAATAGGAGAGAGGGCAAGGAAGAGGAAGGAGTGTTCCTCCCTTTTGTAAAGTGGAGTAGTATTTCCTTTTCTTTTACCTTGGCGTGTAAACACTCTTTTTGGTGATTTATACGTGGTGATCTACTTATCTATCGTGACATATCTTTGTGTTAGACGTAATTCTTGTTATACTTGTTTACGGGATCATCGCTTCGCAAGAAGTACTCTAGCTTTCGAACTCGGTTCTAGGCCGAGGCTAGAGTAGTGGTCAATAGCATAGACGTGGTGTCTAGGCTGGAGATCGCCTTTGTTTGCTGTGTGCCCCACGGTTTGTAGAGGTAGGTGGCAGGAAGTGACAGTCCTGTCATCCAAAGGAACCCTCCACGTTCGGGTACATAGTAGAGCTTTCGTAGACCGGAGTGGCTTAGCGAGACCAAGCCTAAGACGGTGCCCGAAGTAAACAAGTCTAGCTTGCGTTCGTCTACCTTTAAAGGATAAATAGATAAGAGTCACCCTCTCGACCCTATTTTGCTACGTTGTCTTGGTTGTCCTTGGGTAAACTAACCTTGTTGCAGAAATACTCCGTTCCCTGCGGATATAAATACGATACCTTGGAATACTCCGGGTGAAGTGCTACAACGGTATTCCGTGCGCTTGCGGATTTATTCGTGACGTAAGAAATACCAACAAGCATTTCCGGCGCCGTTGCCGGGAACGGTTGTTATCTTTGTAACGAATCAGGTTTGCCCTCGTAATCTATCTTACTTACCGTTCTGTTTTTATTTTTTCCTTACATTCAAAATTTCACAAAAACATATCATGGAGTCACACCCAACCATCCAATCTTTCTCCACTCCACGGGGTGAACTCTTAGAGCCACCATCATCATCACAACCTATTTCTTCACCTGGCTATGAGTTCTCCCCGATTACATTTCGATGATTAGAGGTTTATCCTTTTCGGGTTTTAAACATGAAAATCCTTATGAACACTTGCGAGAGTTTGAACATTTGTGTTCATGCCGATTGATCCATGGCATGACACAAGAAACATTGAAGTGGAAGTTGTTTCCCTTCTCTCTCAATGAGAAGGCGAAGCAATGGTACACTTACACCGCTAAGAGAGTGAACGGTGATTGGAAAGAATTGCGAGACAAATTTTGTCTAGCATTCTTCCCCGTATCTCGTATCACTTCTCTACGAGCGGAAATAATAGGCTTTCGACAAGAAGAAAAGGAAACCTTAAGTGCGTCATGGATTCGGTTCTGTTCTCTAACAGACTCCGGACCAGAATTATTGCTCCCCGAACCCGTTTTATTACAACACTTTTATTCGGGATTGAGCAACGATACCGCACTTTATCTTGACACGGCCGCGGGTGGATCTTTTTCTCATAAGACCATAGCGGAAGCACACGAACTTTTGGATCGAATTGTGAAAAACACACCTTTTTCCGCTGACTTACTCGTAGAGCCGGAGTCGGAAGATGAGGAACTCGTTGTGCAAGAGACACAACACTTGGTGCCCATGATGGAGCACCTAGCACTCGAGTCCTCATCTAACACAAGAACAATGATAGAGGAAGATGAACCTCTTGATTTCCCATTTGAGTTCAAGGAAGAAATTTTTGAAGATTTTGGAAACACCTTGAACTACTCCTATCAAAAGAAACCAGCACTCCCTGCACCAACCCCGAACCTATTGAAAAATCTCTTCTCTTAAAAACTGTTCGGAAGTTGACAGCAATTATGAGCGATGAATGGTTGATGGAAAACGAACTTTCTTCGGAATTTCTTCGACTTGATCATCCTAGATCAACCATTCGTGGCTCAATTCGGGGAGTAATGGTAGATGTTCTCTATAATCCTCTAGTAGGTGCCAACATCATGTCCGAATCTTTTGCTTCAACTTTATTTGGAAACGAGACATGGGCACCTTCCGACAAACTCCTTAAAGCCCCACCGGGGCAATTTTTGAGAGTTTGGGGATCATTAGAGATGTTTGCATTAAGCGTAATGAAGCAGAGGTTTCCTTGGACTTTCACGTTTTCGGAATCCTGGATTTCGATGTTTTGGTCGGTCATCCCATAGAAAAGCTTTTCTTAGGGATATCACCTTCAGGAACCTTAGACTTCACCCTCGGCAAGAAAACTTTTTCTCTTCCTATCATTCATGCACAAAACTCTTTTGCCGAGGAGCCGCTCGTGGAAGAAGAATGCATGGAGGAGGTTATGGCAATTTTTCCTCATGAAAACCCCGAATCATCCTTGGATGAAGATGCTCTTGATTTCATTTTAGAAGAGGATGATTCGGCGGAAACTTTTGAGCTGCCCGAAACTTTTACACCTACGCCACTTCCCGTAGAGCTCAAAACTCTTCCACCAGGCTTGCGCTACGTTTTTCTTCACGGAAATCCCGAAACCCCTGTCATCATAAGTGACAAGCTTTCGGAGGAGAAAGCTGCAAAACTCTTAGCCGTGCTAGAAAAACATCACTCCGTTTTTGGGTACTCGCTTGGAGACCTCAAGGGAATCAGCCACTGCTCTTTGCACCCATCGCATTCCCATAGACCCCGATAGTACACCATCTAGGGAACCTCAAAGGAGGTTGAACAATGCGATGCGGGAGGTCGTTAAAAAGGAGGTCTTAAAACTTTTACATGCTGGCATTATCTATCCTGTTCCACACAGCGAGTGGGTGAGTCCAGTGCAGGTTGTACCCAAGAAAGGAGGAATGACGGTCGTCCATAATGACAAAAATGAGTTGATCCCTCAACGCACCGTCACGGGATGGAGGATGTGCATAGATTACCGAAAACTTAACAAGGCTACAAAGAAGGATCATTTTCCGCTGCCCTTCATCGATGAGATGTTGGAACGGCTGGCAAATAATTCTTTCTTTTGTTTCCTTGATGGGTATTCAGGATATCATCAAATCCCCATCCATCCCGACGATCAAAGTAAAACCACTTTCACATGCCCCTATGGAACTTACGCCTATCGACGAATGTCTTTTGGGCTTTGCAATGCACCTGCTTCTTTTCAACGTTGCATGATGTCTATCTTTTCCGACATGATCGAAGAGATTATGGAAGTATTCATGGATGATTTCTCTGTTTATGGAAAAACCTTCGATCATTGTTTAGAAAATTTAGACAAAGTCTTGCAACGTTGTCAAGGAAATGATTTAGTGCTCAATTGGGAGAAATGCCATTTCGTGGTTAGAGAAGGCATAGTTACGGGGCATTTGATTTCTGAAAGGGGGATAGAGGTGGACAAAGCTAAATTAGAAGTTATAGAAAAGCTTCCACCTCCTGTGAATGTTAGGGGCATTCGCAGCTTTGCAGGACATGCGGGGTTCTATCGTCGGTTTATCAAAGATTTCTCTCAAATTGCTAGACCCCTTACAAATCTGCTTGCGAAGGATGCACCCTTTGAGTTTATCGATGAATGCATGACTGCTTTCACTACCCTTAAGAATGCACTCATCTCAGCGCCAATTATCCAACCCCCGGTTGGACGCTGCCTTTTGAGATAATGTGTGATGCTAGTGATTTTGTTGTGGGGGCTGTTCTTGGCCAAACTAGAGATAAAAAGCATCATGCAATCTCCTATGCAAGCAAAACCTTGACTGGAGCTCGGTTAAATTACACTACCACCGAAAAAGAGCTCCTTGCTGTTGTTTTTGCTTTTGATAAGTTTAGATCCTACTTGACTGGAGCAAAAGTCATTGTTTACACCGATCATGCTGCTTTAAAGTTTTTGCTCAATAAGAAGGATGCTAAACCTCGTTTGATACGATGGGTTCTTCTACTCCAAGAGTTTGATGTAGAAATCCGTGATAAGAAAGGAGTAGAAAATTCCGTGGCAGATCATTTGTCGCGTATACAATTCACTAACCTGCAGGAATTACCCATCAATGATTTCCTACGCGATGACATGCTGCTCCTAGTGAGGGACTCACATCCATGGTACGCCGATTGTTGGTATTTCTTACGTCACGAATGAATCCGCAAGCGCACGGAATACCGTTGTAGCACTTCACCCGGGAGTATTCCAAGGTATCGTATTTATATCCACGAGGGAACGGAGTATTTCTGCAACAAGGTTAGTTTACCCAAGGACAACCAAGACAACGTAGCAAAATAGGGTCGAGAGGGTGACTCCTATCTATTTATCCTTTAAAGGTAGACGAACGCAAGCTAGACTTGTTTACTTTGGGCACCGTCTTAGGCTTGGTCCGCCAAGCCACTCCGGTCTACGAAAGCTCTACTATGTACCCGAACGTGGAGGGTTCCTTTGGATGACAGGGCTGTCACTTCCTGCCACCTACCTCTACAAACCGTGGGGCACACAAGCAAACAAAGGCGATCTCCAGCCCTAGACACCACGTCTATGCTATTGACCGCTACTCTAGCCTCGGCCTAGAACCGAGTTCGAAAGCTAGAGCACTTCTTGCGAAGCGATGATCCCGTAAACAAGTATAACAAGAATTACGTCTAACAAAGATATGTCACGATAGATAAGTAGATCACCACGTATAAATCACCAAAAAGAGTGTTTACACGCCAAGGTAAAAGAAAAGGAAATACTACTCCACTTTACAAAAGGGAGGAACACTCCTTCCTCTTCCTTGCCCTCTCTCCTATTCTACTAAGATACAAGAGGCCCTTGGCCTAAGGATGAGAGTTTTGTCTTGTATCTTGATGTTGGTGGTGTGTTGAGAGAGGGGGTGTAGCCCTTTATTTATAGCCTTGGAAGGTCGGTTTGGGGGTCTCCACCGCCTTAATGCATTGAATGCAGGTGGAACCGACATCGGGAAGGCGGTAGCTGCCAGCAGGCCAAAACCGGGCCCTGTTGGGCATCGTAGCAGTTCGGCCGAACCCATCGTAGCGGTTCGGCCGAACCCCCATTGGCCCCTATGGCCTTGGGCTTTGGTCGAGGGGTCCTCCTTGATGTCTTGTTCAATGATCCTCATGCATGGGCCCAAGTTGGTTGAGTTTTGTATGACTTTTGATCCATATCTTGTCGGGCTGCCGATGCTGAATTCTCGGAGTGATAAGTTGTGGGCTTCTTGATGTGTTTTCCCTTCTTTTGATATGAAATGCACCTGCACTCATAATTTCACCAAGACTAGTGGAATTTGTTAGGAATAAACCCTATGTCTACTTTTGGTGATAGCTAGGTTCCGAAAGGTGCATAAAGTTGACGGTAAAAAATGGATCGTAAGGACCGTCAACAAGATCCCCCACACTTAGCTCTTTGCTCGTCCTCGAGTAAAGCTTGTGAGCATAAGGCGGGAGCATACTTCTCATGGTATGATGCTAGCATACAAGTTATTCCAAGCCATACCTGCACCTGTGAACTTTGATGTGTCTACCATGTAATCTTGGGCGGTTGAGGAATGGAACGGTCGTGATTCGAGTCATCGTAGCCACCTCTCGCTGAGTCACTTGGTTTTTTTTTTTTTTTTTTTTTGAATAATTTTCAAAAGTGAAAACATAGCTCATACTCCTCGAATGATCACTCTCAAATCGCTCAATGTGTATGATTCCTCACCGAGACATTGGAATTGCCTCTTTTCATCCTACTTCTACAAAAGGCTTTATGTGGAGCTTGGTAGGGAATGAAAGAGAGGCATACTCACATCACATATTTTGCTGAACCAAAAGAGTGGATCCATGGAGAATGCAAGTCATACAATCCTGATCAAGATGTGCGTGTGTGTATGATGGTAGCGAGGTGGAAAGCATACTCCTTTTTGTATTCCTTCTCTCTCTCTTTTTTTTTTTTTCAGATTTTTGAGGAGGACATGGCTAGCATTTTTTTTTTTAACATTATCCCTCTTTTCTTTTTTTTTTTTTCAACATGCTCTACTTTTGTATGAGCAGGGATTATTCTTTCTTTTGCATAGCCATGTCTCCGATGATAACTTGAGAGAGAAGGGTAATAATGTGGAGTATTTATTTTGGTGGATGGATGGGCGTATTGCTTAACTTCCAGTGTAGAAGTTTAGCATGTGAGGTGGAGTGTATGTGATCTTGATCATGAGAGTATAACAAGCTTCTCACTAGGGTCACACAATTTTGATAAAGCTCAATGCAATGACAAGCAGCATATGTGTGTAGGTTTTGCAATGTGATCAACATATGGCTTTGGTGGGAATATAGGATCATTGAGGAGCATGAAGCTATAAATTTTAATTTTTTTTTTTTCAAGATAAATACCCAAGCACTCTATGCAGGAGGAGCAAGATTCATCTCATCCAACCATATCACATTCGCCAACAACTTAGATAAACACGGGTTACTATGAGATTGGTGTTCACAAGCAGCAGTAGATGATGCGAGGAATAAAGAGTATGCAGGCCAACCAACTAGAAGCATGTAAGTTGAGGGACCAAACAACGTTCATTTTATTCTTGAGTTAAATTTTAGTGATTGGCTTAAAAGGTTGTTTTAACTCATGAATTGGAGAGATAGAGTAGTGGGGTAGAATGCGCAAACCATCGCCTTGGGTGAAGTGGAGGCCAAGTGGACCATAGGATATTTGATCGAACCAAAGGTTCGGCCAAACCTTACTTTCTTGTCCCGATGGCTCCACCTTCTTTTGTGTCGATCGGTGCGATGTTGTGCATCGTGTTGGTGGGGGAGATCTCAAATGTGTGCGTGATGAAGAACTCAAGAGATCTCCCCCACACTTGTTCTTGTAGCTGCTTTATTTATTCAAAACAAACAAAAACAAAGCGAAGACAAAGAGGACTCTACCGGGGTTAAAGACCGGGGAGCCTAGATTTATTAAATTAAACTCTAGGTGCCTTATGTGTTTGAAACAAAAGAGAGATGAAGCACCTTACTTATTATTTCTTTTTCAAGTGTTATTCGATTTTTCATTTTATAATTTTTATTTTATTTTGACATTTTCAAGGTGGAAGAAAAAGGATGCAAGTTGCGATACAAGTTACCTTTGTGGGGGAGGGAACCTCCCCCACACTTGTTCTTTTGCTCATGGCGTTTGATTTGGGGTTGAACCCAATGTGATTGTGGAAGGCCTTTGTGCAGGTGTGGCTGTGATGTTGGTGCAATGTTTTGGTGGGGAGATCTCGAACATGTGCGTGATGAAAACTCGAGAGATCTCCCCCACACTTGTTCTCTCGCTCCCGAGAATCCTGCCAAAAATACTACTCCTACAAGTAATTTCCATCCAACTTGGAGAGGCATGGTTAGTTCTCGGAGCACATACAAACAAGGTCCCGGGTTAGATGACCGGTCCTCATTTGTACAGCCGAGGAAGAAAAAGCACAAGCATGTCATATGGACTATGTTTGAGTGCGACCATGGGCAAGATAATCCTCGTTGATAAAAACAACTTTAGGGCTTAGTGATATGGAAATTTGAAGCAAGTGTAAGCCCCAACTCTAGGAGTGATATGATAAAACAACGAGGTGCACTCAAGAAGTCCTAATTGCTTGGAAAGTTCTTAACCATTCATGCATTGCATAGGAGGGATTTTGATATTGTTAACCATGGCAAGAGGATTCTAAGCTCTTTCCTCATAAAGATATGTCTATGATTGCTCTAAGGAACACAAGTCATGACAAGCCAACCATGCATCAAGCACAAGAAGGAATATGATTCATTGCCAATGAGCATGCTTGTGAAGATCGGGAGTTTGTAGGCTCAAAGTTTGATAAGCAATGCTTATGAAAGCCTAGTAGATAGCAAGGATGTATGCATGAAGGGTGATACTCCCTATGGGAGAACCAAAGGGTAGTACCATTGCCTAACTACTACAAGGATGCATGGAAAATCATGTGGTAAGTAGGTGGGAGCCATACTCATCCACACGAATAAAAACCATATCACCCTTGGGCTTCCAATTATTAGCAAAGAATGTGGTCATACCTTTGTTGTGCAGAGATATCAAATTGAAGTTGTAGGCTTGTTCCTTCATTTCGCACACCACAACAAGGTTGGTGTCGAAAAGGAGTCTTGACGTGTTGTTTTCATCAAGGTCCTCCTCCATGGGATCTTCGTGAGGCTCTTCACGCAAACCTTCTCACATTAGGCATGAGCTCAATGGAGGGGACGAGTATGTGTCACGTCGGGGGTGACTTGTGTTTGAACTTGTCGCCTTCTTCAATGTGTTGATGAGCTGATTATTGTCCTTTTTCCTGGCTGCACATAAGAGCAATAACACAAAAGCGAACTCGAGCACGGGTTACGTTAGTGAAAACCAAATGGATTTCCCGTCGGTTGCCTTTGCAAGGATGTCCTTTTTTTTTCGCAACTCAATTTATTGAACAAATAAAAAAGAAGAGAAAGAGAAATCTTTTTCTTAACTTCAAGACAAAAAGCCAAAAGGGTTTGTCTCAAAATTGTTTTTCTTTGAGAATAATTTTTGACATAAAAAAGAAGAGTTGGAGACGATCGAAGATCAAAGAAGTTTATTTTCGAAAGACTCCAACTATGAAAATAAGAAAACCAAAGAAAAAAGAAAATCTTTTTCTTAAACTTGAGACAAAATATCATGAAAAATTGGGAAAATGTGAGAGCAAGAATTTTGTTTTAAGGGTTCTTGAATGCGGAAGGGATGAAATTGAAGAATTCAAACACCCTTGCATCCAAAAAGAAATGAAGTTCAACTTGGTCAACAACCCCACAATGGCTATATGCTTAAAGTCAAGGGGGCTGTGCCAAAATTCCATTAAAACTTTTGCTCAAAGCATTTTCCAAAAGGTTGGTTCAAGTTAAATTTTACCAAACTTATTCTCTCAGATTTTTTTTTTTCAAGGAGAAAAAAGAACAAAATAAGAGTTTGGAGAATGATTCCAACAAGGAGGGAATTTATTTTGGAAAAACTCCAATTATTTAAATGGAAAAACCAAAAGGAGAAAGAAACAAAATCTTTTCTTTTCTTGAACTTGGGGCAAACAATTAAAATTCTCAGGAAGTGCAAGAGTAAGAATTTTGGAGAAAGAGTGCTTGAGTGGAATGTAAGTGAAGGCACGAAGCACTCTTTTTGGTTAACAACCCCATGATGGCTATGTGTTAGAGAGCCGGAGGGAGTTGTGCCCAAAATTCCTCCAAAATTTTGCTCAAAGCATTTTCCATAAAAAGATTGCCTCAAACTCATTTTCTAAAATAGAGTTTTTTTTTTTTAATGCAAAAAGGTTTGAAGAATCCCAAAATGGTTTGGAACAATTCAAACATGCAGAAAGCAAATATGCAAGGAATGCGGTGTCTAGTGGGAAAACAAACATGCATGTGAAAAACAAATGATTTGCATTTTTTTTTATTATTTTTTTCATATGTAAATCAGAAAAATCCGAATATGCATGTTGAGGAGAAATCAAATATGGAGGAAACAAATATGAGATAACTACCGATTATCCTATCGGCAAGGGCATCATCATTTTAAGTCCGATGAGCAAGACTTTTCTCCATCATCATGATTTGTCAATAAAGTCCCGGAGAAGGACCTGCAAGGTTAGTGCCAACAATATACAAGCACGATATTTGCAATATTTATGATAAACAAAAGCATCTACAACCATCCTAAAGAACATATAGCAAAACAAGGGACCAAGGTGGTTGTGGGCAGCAGAAGTGGTGTTGGCACTAACAGGCATTGACCCTAGAGATTCATGATGTGAGCATGTGTCATATGGTTGTTCAAAGAAGAAGCTCCTATGCTCATTCAAAGATTCCTCTTTAGATTCTAGAGTCGATGCCTCATGAAATTCCATGGCCCAAGGTTTGTTTTCAAAAAGTTCTTGATCATCATCAAGAACGGTGCGTGAAAGGCCGAGAGGAAAAGGCTCAAATGGTGAAGAGGACCATTTGGGTTCATAGGCATGAAAGGTTTCGTCAAACTCATCCTCTTCATGGGTGGAAAACTTTGCATCCTCATATAATGAAGGCTCGAGCGATCGGGTTCGGGATATGAACTTCACTTGCTCAAGTGGTTCATGATTGTGATGAGGATTCTCCAAAGGATTTTGAGTGGTGGTGGTGGTGAAAACGGTTTTCCCATGATTCTCCGTCATATCCTCCTTATGAAAAGGGTTTTTAGGAGGATCGGGAGGAGAAGGAGGTGGCGTCTTTACCCATGTGTAATTCGAGGTGTTTCCAAAATTTTCAAAAATTTCTTCCTCAAACTCAAAAGGGAACTCAAGAGGTTCATCTTCCTCTATCATTGCTCTTGTGTTAGATGAGGACTCGAGTGTTGGGTCTACCTTTGTAGGCACCAATTGTTGTGTTTCTTGCACAACGAGTTCTTCATCTTTTGACTTCGGCTCAACGAGTAAGTCAGCGGAAAAAGGTGTGTTTTCCACAATTCGATCCAAAAGTTCGTGTGCTTCCGCTATGGTCTTATGAGAAAAAGACCCACCCGCGGCCGTGTCAAGATAAAGTGCGGTATCGTTGCTCAATCCCGAATAAAAGTGTTGTAATAAAACGGGTTCGGGGAGCAATAATTCTGGTCCGGAGTCCGTTAGAGAACAGAACCGAATCCATGACGCACTTAAGGTTTCCTTTTCTTCTTGTCGAAAGCCTGATTATTTCCGCTCGTAGAGAAGTGATACGAGATACGGGGAAGAATGCTAGACAAAATTTGTCTCGCAATTCTTTCCAATCACCGTTCACTCTCTTAGCGGTGTAAGTGTACCATTGCTTCGCCTTCTCATTGAGAGAGAAGGGAAACAACTTCCACTTCAATGTTTCTTGTGTCATGCCATGGATCAATCGGCATGAACACAAATGTTCAAACTCTCGCAAGTGTTCATAAGGATTTTCATGTTTCAAACCCGAAAAGGATAAACCTCTAATCATCGAAATGTAATCGGGGAAGAACTCATAGCCAGGTGAAGAAATAGGTTGTGATGATGATGGTGGCTCTAAGAGTTCACCCCGTGGAGTGGAGAAAGATTGGATGGTTGGGTGTGACTCCATGATATGTTTTTGTGAAATTTTGAATGTAAGGAAAAAAATAAAAACAGAACGGTAAGTAAGATAGATTACGAGGGCAAACCTGATTCGTTACAAAGATAACAACCGTTCCCCGGCAACGGCGCCGGAAATGCTTGTTGGTATTTCTTACGTCACGAATAAATCCGCAAGCGCACGGAATACCGTTGTAGCACTTCACCCGGGAGTATTCCAAGGTATCGTATTTATATCCGCAGGGAACGGAGTATTTCTGCAACAAGGTTAGTTTACCCAAGGACAACCAAGACAACGTAGCAAAATAGGGTCGAGAGGGTGACTCCTATCTATTTATCCTTTAAAGGTAGACGAACGCAAGCTAGACTTGTTTACTTCGGGCACCGTCTTAGGCTTGGTCCGCCAAGCCACTCCGGTCTACGAAAGCTCTACTATGTACCCGAACGTGGAGGGTTCCTTTGGATGACAGGGCTGTCACTTCCTGCCACCTACCTCTACAAACCGTGGGGCACACAGCAAACAAAGGCGATCTCCAGCCTAGACACCACGTCTATGCTATTGACCGCTACTCTAGCCTCGGCCTAGAACCGAGTTCGAAAGCTAGAGCACTTCTTGCGAAGCGATGATCCCGTAAACAAGTATAACAAGAATTACGTCTAACAAAGATATGTCACGATAGATAAGTAGATCACCACGTATAAATCACCAAAAAGAGTGTTTACACGCCAAGGTAAAAGAAAAGGAAATACTACTCCACTTTACAAAAGGGAGGAACACTCCTTCCTCTTCCTTGCCCTCTCTCCTATTCTACTAAGATACAAGAGGCCCTTGGCCTAAGGATGAGAGTTTTGTCTTGTATCTTGATGTTGGTGGTGTGTTGAGAGAGGGGGTGTAGCCCTTTATTTATAGCCTTGGAAGGTCGGTTTGGGGGTCTCCACCGCCTTAATGCATTGAATGCAGGTGGAACCGACATCGGGAAGGCGGTAGCTGCCGCAGGCCAAAACTGGGCCCTGTTGGGCATCTGTAGCGGTTCGGCCGAACCCATCGTAGCGGTTCGGCCGAACCCCATTGGCCCCTATGGCCTTGGGCTTTGGTCGAGGGGTCCTCCTTGATGTCTTGTTCAATGATCCTCATGCATGGGCCCAAGTTGGTTGAGTTTTGTATGACTTTTGATCCATATCTTGTCGGGCTGCCGATGCTGAATTCTCGGAGTGATAAGTTGTGGGCTTCTTGATGTGTTTTCCCTTCTTTTGATATGAAATGCACCTGCACTCATAATTTCACCAAGACTAGTGGAATTTGTTAGGAATAAACCCTATGTCTACTTTTGGTGATAGCTAGGTTCCGAAAGGTGCATAAAGTTGACGGTAAAAAATGGATCGTAAGGACCGTCAACACCGACATTGTGAACTTCATGGCAACGGGGTACGTACCACCCGGAAAGAGCAAGAAACGACTCATCTATGAGAGTCGCCGTCACTTATGGGAAGAGCCCTTCCTTTACCGTGTCTGCGCCGATGGATTGCTAAGGCGATGTGTGCCCATACCCGAGAGCACACGAATCATTGAGAAGTGCCATGCATCGCCATACGGGGGACACTACGGCGTGTTTCGTACACGGGCCAAGATATGGCAAAGTGGCTTCTTTTGGCCAGCCATGTACGAAGACACAAAGGAATTTGTCGAGCGATGCCCGGAATGTCAAAAAGTTGGAGGCATCACGGCAAGAGATGCAATGCCCCTCAACTACAATTTATAAGTCGAGCTCTTCGACGTATGGGGCATTGACTTCATGGGACCGTTCACCAAGTCACATGACTCGCGAATACATCTTGGTGGCGGTAGACTACGTGTCTAAGTGGGTGGAAGCAATGCCTTGCAGGGCCGCAAATGCCAAGCATGCTCGCCGGATGTTCCACGAAATTATCTTCCCAAGGTTTGGAACACCGAAGCTAGTGATAAGCGACGGAGGGTCTCACTTCATTGATAAGACCTTCCGAAGCTTCCTAAGAGAACTTGGATCAAGGCATAATATCGCTACTCCATACCACCCTCAAACCAGTGGGCAGGCCGAGACCTCAAACAAGCAAATCAAGCGGATCCTGCAAAAGACCGTAACAGAAATGGGGAAGGGATGGAAGGACAAGCTACCCGATGCACTATGGGCATACCGTACAGCATACAAGACACCCATAGGCATGTCCCCATACCAGCTCGTGTACGGAAAAACATGTCATTTACCCGTCGAGATGGAACACCGAGCGTATTGGGCCATCCGGAAATGGAACATGGACTTTAATGGTGCCGGACGCAAAGAAAAATGGAGATAGCTGAGTTAGAAGAATGGAGAGACAAAGCTTACCACAACTCAGCTATATACAAAGAAAGGACAAAAAGGTGGCACGACAAAAAGATAAAGATAAAGGTATTTAAGGTTGGAGATAAGGTCTTGCTATTCAATTCACGGGTGAAACTCTTCGGGCATGGAAAATTAAGAAGTAAATGGGACGGACCATACACGGTTATTGACACCTCGTCACATGGAGCAATCACACTTCAAGACGACTAAGGTAAAATATTTAAGCTCTTTCTTATCTATATCCCGTAGTAGCTCTTTCCCTGAAATAATTTCAGCAAGCAATCAACCAGAAAAGAAGGGGACCCGAGAGGGGCCCACTACAGTTCGGCCGAACCCCCTTGCTGGTTCGGCCGAACCAGTACTGACCCCAAACGGTCACTTTTTTCTTTCATCTTTTGTCTCCAACGGTCACAAGATCAAATCTCCCTGCTTAGTGCCTTCCATGCTGCGGGAAAAATCAAATTAATTCTTTCCATGCTTTTATCTATAAATGAAGGTGTTTTCTTTCATTTTTCCCTTGCACCTTTCTTCCACCTTGTCCATTTCGCACAAAAAAAGCTTTTGCCCAGCACCATGGACAGCAGCATCCCAAGCCTCGACGTCTCCGTCACCACCAGCGAGCTTTGCCGCCAAGTCGGCCTCGAAGACATCCTTGATCATGTCTCCATTCCCAGCCGAGCAAGCCTTGATGATCCATGATCTACCGCTCGCTATTGAACCTCCACCCACAGCAGCAAGAACACCCTCCAAGAGCTCTCCCGCTGCTGTGGCACCTCGCCAAAAGAAGGGGAAATCTACCCCCAAGAAGAAGAGCGCCGACGCCGCCGACAACGCTCTCCTTCCTGGAGAGAAGTGTTGACGGTCCTTATGGTCCAATTTTACCGTCAACATATTGCATCTTTTTGAATCAAACACCATCACCAAGAATAGACATAGGGATTATTTCTAACAAATTCCACTAGTCTTGGTGAAATGATGAATGCAGGTGCAATTCATATGAAAACAGGGGAAAACATGCACGAAACATGGACTTTGCAATCGACGGATTTTCCCCGGACTAAAGAATATCGTCCAAAAGCCCAAAACCACAAAACAGGGCCTCAACATCAAACCAAGCAAGTGGATTGGGCCAGTACACAGCCAGAGGAAGGCACCAGAGAAGAACCAAGCCCAGGGGAGCCCAGGCCAGCTTCGGCCGAACCGCCCTACCGGTTCGGCCGAACCGACAGGTGGGCCCCCCGGCCCACTTTTCTCTCGGCGGTTCGTCACCGACGTCCGGAGGTCGGTTCCACCTGCAATTAATACCACCGACGTCCGGAACCGCCTCCAAGTTGCCGACCTTCCAAGGCTATAAATAAAGGGCTATACCCCCTCTCTCAACACACCACCAACATCAAGATAGAAGACAAAATTCTCATCCTTAGGCCAAGGGCCTCTTGTATCTTAGTAGAATAGGAGAGAGGGCAAGGAAAAGGAAGGAGTGTTCCTCCCTTTTATAAAGTGGAGTAGTATTTCCTTTCCTTTTACCTTGGCGTGTAAACACTCTTTTAGGTGATTTATACGTGGTGATCTACTTATCTATCGTGACATATCTTTGTTAGACGTAATTCTTGTTATACTTGTTTACGGGATCATCGCTTCGCAAGAAGTGCTCTAGCTTTCTGAACTCAGCTCTAGGCCGAGGCTAGAGTAGCGGTCAATAGCATAGACGTGGTGTCTAGGCCGGAGATCGCCTTTGTTTGCTGTGTGCCCCACGGTTTGTAGAGGTAGGTGGCAGGAAGTGACAGCCCTGTCATCCAAAGGAACCCTCCACGTTCGGGTACATAGTAGAGCTTTCGTAGACCGGAGTGGCTTGGCAGACCAAGCCTAAGACGGTGCCCGAAGTAAACAAGTCTAGCTTGCGTTCGTCTACCTTTAAAGGATAAATAGATAAGAGTCACCCTCTCGACCCTATTTTGCTACGTTGTCTTGGTTGTCCTTGGGTAAACTAACCTTGTTGCAGAAATACTCCGTTCCCTCGCGGATATAAATACGATACCTTGGAATACTCCCGGGTGAAGTGCTACAACGGTATTCCGTGCGCTTGCGGATTTATTCGTGACGTAAGAAATACCAACAAGCATTTCTGGCGCCGTTGCCGGGGAGCGGTTGTTATCTTTGTAACGAATCAGGTTTGCCCTCGTAATCTATCTTACTTACCGTTCTGTTTTTATTTTTCCTTACATTCAAAATTTCACAAAAACATATCATGGAGTCACACCCAACCATCCAATCTTTCTCCACTCCACGGGGTGAACTCTTAGAGCCACCATCATCATCACAACCTATTTCTTCACCTGGCTATGAGTTCTCCCCCGATTACATTTCGATGATTAGAGGTTTATCCTTTTCGGGTTTTAAACATGAAAATCCTTATGAACACTTGCGAGAGTTTGAACATTTGTGTTCATGCCGACTGATCCATGGCATGACACAAGAAACATTGAAGTGGAAGTTGTTTCCCTTCTCTCTCAATGAGAAGGCGAAGCAATGGTACACTTACACCGCTAAGAGAGTGAACGGTGATTGGAAAGAATTGCGAGACAAATTTTGTCTAGCATTCTTCCCCGTGTCTCGTATCACTTCTCTACGAGCGGAAATAATAAGCTTTCGACAAGAAGAAAAGGAAACCTTGAGCGCGGCATGGATTCGGTTCTGTTCTCTAACGTACTCCGGACCAGAATTGTTGCTCCCCGAACCCGTTTTATTACAACACTTTTATTCGGGATTGAGCAACGATACCGCACTTTATCTTGACACGGCCGCGGGTGGATCTTTTTCTCATAAGACCATAGCGGAAGCACACGAACTTTTGGATCGAATTGTGGAAAACACACCTTTTTCCGCTGACTTACTCGTAGAGCCGGAGTCAGAAGATGAGGAACTCGTTGTGCAAGAGACACAGCACTTGGTGCCCATGATGGAGCACCTAGCACTCGAGTCCTCATCTAACACAAGAACAATGATAGAGGAAGATGAACCTCTTGAGTTCCCATTTGAGTTCAAGGAAGAAATTTTTGAAGATTTTGGAAACACCTTGAACTACTCCTATCAAAAGAAACCAGCACTCCCTGCACCAACTCCCGAACCTATTGAAAAATCTATTCTCTTAAAAACTGTTCGGAAGTTGACAAAGCAATCATGAGTGATGAATGGTTGATAGAAAACGAACTTTCTTCGGAAGTTCTTCGACTTGATCATCCTAGATCAACCATTCGTGGCTCAATTCGGGGAGTAATGGTAGATATTCTCTATAATCCTCTAGTAGGTGCCAACATCATGTCCGAATCTTTTGCTTCAACTTTATTTGGAAACGAGACATGGGCACCTTCTCGACAAACTCCTTAAAGCCTCACCGGGGCAATTTTTTGAGAGTTTGGGGATCATTAGAGATGTTTGCATTAAGCATAATGAAGCAAAGGTTTCCCTGGACTTTCACGTTTTCGAATCTTGGATTTCGATGTTTTGGTCTGGTCATCCCATAGAAAAGCTTTTCTTAGGGATATCACCTTTAGGAACCTTAGACTTCACCCTCGGCAAGAAAACTTTTTCTCTTCCTATCATTCATGCACAAAACTCTTTTGCCGAGGAGCCGCTTGTGGAAGAAGAATGCATGGAGGAGGTTATGGCAATTTTTCCTCATGAAAACCCCGAATCATCCTTGGATGAAGATGCTCTTGATTTCATTTTGGAAGAGGATGATTCGGCGGAAACTTTTGAGCTGCCCGAAACTTTTACACCTACGCCACCTCCCGTAGAACTCAAAACTCTTCCACCAGGCTTGCGCCACGTTTTTCTTCACGGAAATCCCGAAACCCCTGTCATCATAAGTGACAAGCTTTCGGAGGAGGAAACTGCAAAACTCTTAGCCGTGCTAGAAAAACATCACTCCGTTTTTGGGTACTCGCTTGGAGACCTCAAGGGAATTAGCCCTGCTCTTTGCACCCATCGCATTCCCATAGGCCCCGATAGTACACCATCTAGGGAACCTCAAAGGAGGTTGAACAATGCGATGCGGGAGGTCGTTAAAAAGGAGGTCTTAAAACTTTTACATGCTGGCATTATCTATCCTGTTCCACACAGCGAGTGGGTGAGTCCAAGTGCAGGTTGTACCCAAGAAGGGAGGAATGACGGTCATCCAGAATGACAAAAATGAGTTGATCCCTCAACGCACCGTCACGGGATGGAGGATGTGCATAGATTACCGGAAACTTAACAAGGCTACAAAGAAGGATCATTTTCCGCTGCCCTTCATCGATGAGATGTTGGAACGGCTGGCAAATAATTCTTTCTTTTGTTTCCTTGATGGGTATTCAGGATATCATCAAATCCCCATCCATCCCGACGATCAAAGTAAGACCACTTTCACATGCCCCTATGGAACTTACGCCTATCGACGAATGTCCTTTGGGCTTTGCAATGCACCTGCTTCTTTTCAACGTTGCATGATGTCTATCTTTTCTCGACATGATCGAAGAGATTATGGAAGTATTCATGGATGATTTCTCCGTTTATGGAAAAACCTTTGATCATTGTTTAGAAAATTTAGACAAAGTCTTGCAACGTTGTCAAGAAAATGATTTAGTGCTCAATTGGGAAAAATGCCATTTCATGGTTAGAGAAGGCATAGTTCTAGGGCATTTAATTTCTGAAAGGGGGATAGAGGTGGACAAAGCTAAATTAGAAGTTATAGAAAAGCTTCCACCTCCTGTGAATATTAGGGGCATTCGCAGCTTTCTGGGACATGCGGGGTTCTATCGTCGTTTTATCAAAGATTTCTCTCAAATTGCTAGACCCCTTACAAATCTACTTGCGAAGGATGCACCCTTTGAGTTTACCGATGAATGCATGACTGCTTTCACTACCCTTAAAAATGCACTCATCTCAGCGCCAATCATCCAACCCCCGATTGGACGCTGCCTTTTGAGATAATGTGTGATGCTAGTGATTTTGCCGTAGGGGCTGTTCTTGGCCAAACTAGAGATAAAAAGCATCATGCAATCTCCTATGCAAGCAAAACCTTGACTCGGAGCTCAATTAAATTACACTACCACTGAAAAAGAGCTCCTTGCTGTCGTTTTTGCTTTTGATAAGTTTAGATCCTACTTGACTGGAGCAAAAGTCATTGTTTACACCGATCATGCTGCTTTAAAGTTTTTGCTCAATAAGAAGGATGCTAAACCCCGTTTGATACGATGGGTTCTTCTACTCCAAGAATTTGATGTAGAAATCCGTGATAAAAAAGGAGTAGAAAATTCCGTGGCAGATCATTTGTCGCGTATACAATTCACTAACCTGCAGGAATTACCCATCAATGATTTCCTACGTGACGACATGCTGCTCCTAATAAGGGACTCACATCCATGGTACGCCGACATTGTGAACTTCATGGCAACGGGGTACGTACCACCCGGAAAGAGCAAGAAACGACTCATCTATGAGAGTCGCCGTCACTTATGGGAAGAACCCTTCCTTTACCGTGTCTGCGCCGATGGATTGCTAAGGCGATGTGTGCCCATACCCGAGAGCACACGAATCATTGAGAAGTGCCATGCATCGCCATACGGGGGACACTACGGCGTGTTTCGTACACAGGCCAAGATATGGCAAAGTGGTTTCTTTTGGCCAGCCATGTACGAAGACACAAAGGAATTTGTCGGCGATGCCCGTAATGTCAAAGAGTTGGAGGCATCACGGCAAGAGATGCAATGCCCCTCAACTACAATTTACAAGTCGAGCTCTTCGACGTATGGGGCATTGACTTCATGGGACCGTTCACCAAGTCACATGACTGCGAATACATCTTGGTGGCGGTAGACTACGTGTCTAAGTGGGTAGAAGCAATGCCTTGCAGGGCCGCAAATGCCAAGCATGCTCGCCGGATGTTCCACGAAATTATCTTCCCGAGGTTTGGAACACCGAAGCTAGTGATAAGCGACGGAGGGTCTCACTTCATTGATAAGACCTTCCGACGCTTCCTAAGAGAACTTGGATCAAGGCATAATATCGCTACTCCATACCACCCTCAAACCAAGGGCAGGCCGAGACCTCAAACAAGCAAATCAAGCGGATCCCGCAAAAGACCGTAACAGTAAATGGGGAAGGGATGGAAGGACAAGCTACCCGATGCACTATGGGCATACCGTACAGCATATAAGACACCCATAGGCATGTCCCCATACCAGCTCGTGTACGGGAAAACATGTCATTTACCCATCGAGACGGAACACCGAGCGTATTGGGCCATCCGGAAATGGAACATGGACCTTAATGGTGCCGGACGCAAAAGAAAATGGAGATAGCTGAGTTAGAAGAATGGAGAGACAAAGCTTACCACAACTCAGCTATATACAAAGAAAGGACAAAAAGGTGGCACGACAAAAAGATAAAGATAAAGGTATTCAAGGTTGGAGATAAAGTCTTGCTATTCAATTCACGGGTGAAACTCTTCGGGCATGGAAAATTAAGAAGTAAATGGGACGGACCATACACGGTTATTGACACCTCGTCACATGGAGCAATCACACTTCAAGACGACGAAGGTAAAATATTTAAGGTAAATGGTCAGCGCCTTAAAATTTATTTCGAGCCCGATAAAGATAAAGAATTTGATGTCATGCACTTGATTGATTTGAAATATCTCTCATGATATCCCCCGTTTTACTTCATCACCCGTAGCAGTACTTTCCTTTGAATAAATATAGCAAGAAATAAACCAGAAAAAAGAAGGAAACCAGAGGAAGAAAAGGCAGTCCGGCCGAACCCCACTTTGTGGTTCGGCCGAACCGGCCCGATCTCCCCGGCGCCCATCTTTTGCCAAAAATCCAATATCTCCTTCCTCCTTTCTTTATTTTCTGCTGGAAAATAAAAACCTTGTCGAGCGCGCTCGGGGTAGAAAACCCCTATTTATACTTCTCCTCTCCACCCAATCTTTTCATCTCCTCCACTTCCTACATCATGAGCGAACATAGCAGCGCCTCGTCCGACATCTCGGACGGCAGCAGCAAAAGGAAGAAGCCCCATGAATGGATTGAAGAAGGCGAAGCACTCGACAACGCTATCCGCCTCATTGAGGAGCTTCGCCGGCAGTTAGAGCGCGCCAAAAAAAGAGAATGGGGTTCTCCGTAACCTCTACAACCACCTCGAGAGGGAGAAGAAGAAGGATGAAGACCTCATCGAGACCCTCACTGGAGGATGGGCGCAGTACGACCTCGCCTTAGAGATGATCGAAGAAGAGAAGGCGAAACTGCGGGAGGAGGAGAGGAAAATTAAGAAAGATTAAGAGTAGGACGTAGAACGCATAAACCTTAGAAATCTTTCGATCCTTTTTGTAATACGCCTACTGTTTTAATTCAATCATATTAGTGCTCCCCGGGCTTCCATACCGGCAGAGCAAATTTTGTTTCCAAATGTCTTTTGTCTATCTTTTGAAGGAAACAGGCAAAAAGGCAAGTGTGGGGGGGACATCGCGGAAAGCAAAGACAAACACACGCGAAGCGCGCAGAAACATCACGAGGAAAACAACACAAACACAAGCTGCGAAACAGAGCGCAAGTGAGGCCTGAGCCGCTCGGCCGAACCCAAAAGGGTGGTTCGGCCGAACCCTGGTGGGTCCCACTCAGCCCCCGCTTCCTCGTGGCACTTGAGTTTGTTTCTCACACTTCCTTTTTGCCTACCTTATTTGTCAAGTTCATTCCGAGACGCGAAAAACAATTACTAAAACTTGACCAACTAAAATTTGGGAAGATTTCTTTTGAATACCTTTGAAAATCCCAAGTCTCTCCCTAATACTCTCATGATGATCTTGCACACTTTTTATTACTCGCTTCATCACCACTTGCCCGTGAACAAATAATCAAATCCATAGGACCCATGTTTTTCTAGATTATTGGCAAGTGTGATATGGCTCGACGAAATGATCTTATGCTTAGCTTACCGAGTCCTTGGGAATTTTATTTCACAAAACAAAAATACCATGGCTTCATGCTCCTCTCTTGATACAAAAATGCCTACCAATGCCATATGACGATCATACCTTGCAAAACTTACATACATATGCTGCTTGTGTTTGCAATGAGCTTTACCAAAATTGAGTGACCCTAGAGAGAAACTTGTCATGCTCTCTTGATCAAGAGCACGTACACTCCACCAAAAAAGGGCTAAACTCCTACACCGGGAGCTAGCCCCCCACCAAAATAAAGACACTCCTCGCTTGCACCTCTTTTTACCTCTCTCTCTCTCTCAATCACGCATAAACAAGACATGGCTATGTAGAAAGAAAAGCTCACACAGATGAGCAATGAAAAGCTCACACGGATGAGCAATGAAAAGAAAGCTCACAAAGATGAGCAATGAAAAAGAGAAGAGATGCTCAAGCATAGAGCAAGAAAAGAAAAGAAAGAAAATAAAAAGATAGCCATGTTTTGAAAATGCAAAATAAAGAGGGGTCAATTACAATAGGAGTTGTCACTTTTTCATATCCATACACACACGCACTTCTTGATCAAGGTTGCATGACTTGGCTTCTCCATGGATCCTTTCTTTTGGCTTAGCAATATTTGTGATACAAGTATGCCTCTCTCATTCCCTACCGAGCTCCACATACAAGCCTAAAAAGTAGGAAAAAGAGAGGCAACACAATGCCTTGGTGAGGAAAACACTTTTTGAGCGATTCAAGAGAATCAAAGAGGAGCGGGAGTCATGTTGTTTATTTTCAAAACTTTCAAAAACCCAAGGTGCTTAGTGAGCAAAAGTATAGTGACTTGAGTCATGAGCTGTTCCACTTATCAATCATCCAAGAATGCATGTTAGCCACCGTCATGTTCACAAGTAAAACGGTGTGGCTTGTAATAACATGTGTGCAGGTCTCTAAGAGGAGAGATCTCTCAACTTACGCTCCCACCTTTACTCGAGGACGAGCAAAGAGCTAAGTGTGGGGGGTCTTGTTGACGGTCCTTATGGTCCAATTTTACCGTCAACATATTGCATCTTTTTGAATCAAACACCATCACCAAGAATAGACATAGGGATTATTTCTAACAAATTCCACTAGTCTTGGTGAAATGATGAATGCAGGTGCAATTCATATGAAAACAGGGGAAAACATGCACGAAACATGGACTTTGCAATCGACGGATTTTCCCCGGACTAAAGAATATCGTCCAAAAGCCCAAAACCACAAAACAGGGCCTCAACATCAAACCAAGCAAGTGGATTGGGCCAGTACACAGCCAGAGGAAGGCACCAGAGAAGAACCAAGCCCAGGGGAGCCCAGGCCGGCTCGGCCGAACCGCCCTACCGGTTCGGCCGAACCGACAGTGGGCCCCCCGGCCCACTTTTCTCTCGGCGGTTCGTCACCGACGTCCGGAGGTCGGTTCCACCTGCAATTAATACCACCGACGTCCGGAACCGCCTCCAAGTTGCCGACCTTCCAAGGCTATAAATAAAGGGCTATACCCCCTCTCTCAACACACCACCAACATCAAGATAGAAGACAAAATTCTCATCCTTAGGCCAAGGGCCTCTTGTATCTTAGTAGAATAGGAGAGAGGGCAAGGAAAAGGAAGGAGTGTTCCTCCCTTTTATAAAGTGGAGTAGTATTTCCTTTCCTTTTACCTTGGCGTGTAAACACTCTTTTAGGTGATTTATACGTGGTGATCTACTTATCTATCGTGACATATCTTTGTTAGACGTAATTCTTGTTATACTTGTTTACGGGATCATCGCTTCGCAAGAAGTGCTCTAGCTTTCTGAACTCAGCTCTAGGCCGAGGCTAGAGTAGCGGTCAATAGCATAGACGTGGTGTCTAGGCTGGAGATCGCCTTTGTTTGCTGTGTGCCCCACGGTTTGTAGAGGTAGGTGGCAGGAAGTGACAGCCCTGTCATCCAAAGGAACCCTCCACGTTCGGGTACATAGTAGAGCTTTCGTAGACCGGAGTGGCTTGGCGGACCAAGCCTAAGACGGTGCCCGAAGTAAACAAGTCTAGCTTGCGTTCGTCTACCTTTAAAGGATAAATAGATAAGAGTCACCCTCTCGACCCTATTTTGCTACGTTGTCTTGGTTGTCCTTGGGTAAACTAACCTTGTTGCAGAAATACTCCGTTCCCTCGCGGATATAAATACGATACCTTGGAATACTCCCGGGTGAAGTGCTACAACGGTATTCCGTGCGCTTGCGGATTTATTCGTGACGTAAGAAATACCAACAAGAAGTACGTCGGCACCCTCGCTACCAAGAGCGGGCAGGTGGTGCACCATCAATATGAGGGGCGCAACCTGCCTAGCCCCATCAAGAAGCCCGGCGAGAGGTTCAAGATCAAGGGAATCCGCGTTGGCGGAAAGCAGCTCATCCCGCCGCTTACCTCGGCGGAAAGAGAGACGCCCGCGAATCCGTGGGCGACACTCCTCCTAAGAGGATAAGGAGGCGTCTCTCTCCCTCTCCCATCAAGAGGGCAGGGGGAATGTATGAAAGCGAGGAGGAGAAAACTCCTAAAAAAAAAAAAGCCCCTACCAAATCCTCCTCGCTAAACACGTTGATCTCC
Organism: Chloris gayana; assembly: GCA_031894775.1. NCBI lineage: Eukaryota > Viridiplantae > Streptophyta > Magnoliopsida > Poales > Poaceae > Chloris > Chloris gayana. The sequence goes on from JAUNZO010000020.1 coordinate 24,471, forward strand.
GCGAAGCCCATGAACGCCTACGTGATAATGTCGCGGAGATCAAAGACGCTATTGAAGACTTGAAGGATGCCCGAGCGAGCCATCGCCGCAGCACCAACTCCAAGATCAAGCGTCTCTTCAAGGACGCGGGGAAGGAGGACGAATACGACGTTTAAAATGAACCTTCCCGCGTTCATCATTTCCCCGCAGCACATTTTTATCATTTTTTCAATTCCTCAAGATTGTAATGCGCCTGCTCTTTTAAATTTTTAATCATATTAGTGCTCCCCGGTCTTCCCTTACCGGTAGAGCAAGTTTTGTTTCGAAATATCTTTGTCTATTTTGAAGAAAACAGGCAAAAAGGCAAGTGTGGGGGGGACATCGCGGAAAGCAAAGACAAACACACGCGTAGCGCGCAGAAACATCACGAGGAAAACAACACAAACACAACCTGCGAAACAGAGCACCAGTGGGGCCCAGGCCGGTTCGGCCGAACCCACAAGGGTGGTTCGGCCGAACCCTGGTGGGTCCCACTCAGCCCCGCTTCCTCGTGGCACTTGAGTTTGTTTCCCACACTTCCTTTTCGCCTACTTTATTTGTCAAGTTCATTCTGAGACGCGAAAAACAATTACTAAAACTTGACCAACTAAAACTTGGGAAGATTTCTTTTGAATACCTTTTCCCAAGTCTCTCCCTAATGCTCTCATGATGATCTTGCACACTTTTTATTACTCGCTTCATCACCACTTGCCTGTGAACAAATAATCAAATCCATAGGACCCATGTTTCTCTAGATTATTGGCAAGTGTGATATGGCTCGACGAAATGATCTTATGCTTAGCTTACCGAGTCCTTGGGAATTTTATTTCACAAAACAAAAATACCATGGCTTCATGCTCCTCTCTTGATACAAAAATGCCTACCAATGCCATATGATGATCATACCTTGCAAAACTTACATACATATGCTGCTTGTGATTGCAATGAGCTTTACCAAAATCGAGTGACCCTAGAGAGAAACTTGTCATGCTCTCTTGATCAAGATCACGTACACTCCACCAAAAAAAAAAAAAAAAAAAAAAAAAAAGGGCTAAACTCCTACACCGGGAGCTAGCACCCCACCAAAATAAAGACACTCCTCGTTTGCACCTCTTTTTACCTCTCTCTCTCTCAATCACGCATAAACGAGACATGGCTATGTAAAAAAAAAAAAAAAAAGAAAAGAAAAGCTCACACAGATGAGCAATGAAAAAGAGAGAAGAAAAGAGATGCTCAAGCATAGAGCAAGAAAAGAAAAGAAAGAAAATAAAAAGATAGCCATGTCTCGAAAATGCAAAATAAAGAGAGGTCAATTGCAATAGGAGTTGTCACTTTTTCATATCCATACACACACGCACTTCTTGATCAAGGTTACATGACTTGGCTTCTCCATGGATCCTTTCTTTCGGCTTAGCAATATTTGTGATACAAGTATGCCTCTCTCATTCCCTACCGAGCTCCACATACAAGCCTAAGAAGTAGGAAAAAGAGAGGCAACACAATGCCTTGGTGAGGAAAACACTTTTTGAGCGATTCAAGAGAATCGAAGAGGAGCGGGAGTCATGTTGTTTATTTTCAAAACTTTCAAAAACCCAAGGTGCTTAGTGAGCAAAAGTATAGTGACTTGAGTCATGAGCTGTTCCACTTATCAATCATCCAAGAATGCATGTTAGCCACCGTCATGTTCACAAGTAAAACGGTGTGGCTTGTAATAACATGTGTGCAGGTCTCTAAGGGGAGAGATCTCTCAACTTACGCTCCCACCTTTACTCGAGGACGAGCAAAGAGCTAAGTGTGGGGGTCTTGTTGACGGTCCTTGTGGTCCAATTTTACCGTCAACATGTTGCATCTTTTTGAATCAAACACCATCACCAAGAATAGACATAGGGATTATTTCTAACAAATTCCACTAGTCTTGGTGAAATTATGAATGCAGGTGCAATTCATATGAAAACAGGGGAAAACATGCACGAAACATGGACTTTGCAATCGACGGATTTTCCCGGACTAAAGAATATACTCCAAAAGCCCAAAACCACAAAACAGAGCCTCAACATCAAACCAAGCAAGTGGATTGGGCCAAGTACACAGCCAGGGGAAGGCACCGGAGAAGAATCAAGCCCAGGGGAGTCCAGGCCGGTTCGGCCGAACCACCCTAGTGGGTTCGGCCGAACCGACAGTGGGCCTCCCTAGCCCATCTTTCTCCGGCGGTTTGTCACCGACGTCCGGAGGTCGGTTCCACCTGCAATTAATGCCACCGACGTCCGGAACCGCCTCCAAGTTGCCGACCTTCCAAGGCTATAAATAAAGGGCTACACCCCCTCTCTCAAGACACCACCAACATCAAGATACAAGACAAAACTCTCATCCTTAGGCCAAGGGCCTCTTGTATTTTAGTAGAATAGGAGAGAGGGCAAGGAAGAGGAAGGAGTGTTCCTCCCTTTTGTAAAGTGGAGTAGTATTTCCTTTTCTTTTACCTTGGCGTGTAAACACTCTTTTTGGTGATTTATACGTGGTGATCTACTTATCTATCGTGACATATCTTTGTGTTAGACGTAATTCTTGTTATACTTGTTTACGGGATCATCGCTTCGCAAGAAGTACTCTAGCTTTCGAACTCGGTTCTAGGCCGAGGCTAGAGTAGTGGTCAATAGCATAGACGTGGTGTCTAGGGCCGGAGATCGCCTTTGTTTGCTGTGTGCCCCACGGTTTGTAGAGGTAGGTGGCAGGAAGTGACAGCCCTGTCATCCAAAGGAACCCTCCACGTTCGGGTACATAGTAGAGCTTTCGTAGACCGGAGTGGCTTGGCGGACCAAGCCTAAGACGGTGCCCGAAGTAAACAAGTCTAGCTTGCGTTCGTCTACCTTTAAAGGATAAATAGATAAGAGTCACCCTCTCGACCCTATTTTGCTACGTTGTCTTGGTTGTCCTTGGGTAAACTAACCTTGTTGCAGAAATACTCTGTTCCCTGCGGATATAAATACGATACCTTGGAATACTCCCGGGTGAAGTGCTACAACGGTATTCCGTGCGCTTGCGGATTTATTCGTGACGTAAGAAATACCAACACTCGCCCAATAACTTTCCAGCCCCCGAGCCCAGCTCGGGTGCTTATAAAAGGAACCGAAAGGTCGACCTAGGTCAAACCCATTCCCGAAGCTCCATATGTGCCCGCCATACACCCTTGTTCTTCGGACATCACGATCATTGCTCTTCCTTTCTGCATAAAACAATCTCGGGTTTCCTTTTTTCATCTCTTAAGATGGGCAAAAAGAAATCTGCCGCCAACCCTACTCCGTCATCTTCTGTTCCCCGCAGCCGGCTCCCTTTTCGGCATTCAGGATCCGGGCAGTAGCAAAATTACCGAGACATCGCTTAATGAAGCGGTTCTTGATGGATATCTTCCCCCTCACCCTATTCTAAACTGGACTATCCCTACCCCTGGCCAAATCCCATGGGGAATAGACGACTCTCAACGGTTAGTTTTTAAATCTTTTTTCCTTCGTGGTCTTGATCTTCCCTGCTGCTCCTTTTTCAGGGGGCTACTCTTCTTCTATGGATGGGAGTTAGTAAATCTAAACCAAATTCCATCCTTCGGATCGCTTTTTTCATCCATCTTTGCGAGACTTTCCTCGGAATCCGCCCTCATTTTAAGCTTTTCCAATATCTTTTCCAAATCCGCCCACTTCCCTCATCAAACCGCCAGGCTGCAGTAGGTGGGGTAGGAATTCAATGTCTGGAGCACGGATGAATACTTCTCCCTGTCTCCGAACAAAAGCTTAGCCTTTTGGAAAAACGGGTTCTTCTTCCGTGACAATCCCCGATCCGCTCTCCCCCTTTTAATGCCAAAGTAGCAAAAAATTTCCCTACCCCGGATAGCAGGGAGAAGCTCAAGGAAGATGAAGAAATCCTCGCTCTCTTAGCAAGTATCAAACACCCGAAAGAAGTCAAAGGTGTCACCGCCGAGACGGTTGTTTGGAGCTTCATCGTGCGAGGAGTCCAACCATTGAAGAGGAAGGAGCATCCGGCGTGGTGCTTCAATGAAGATGTGGCCAATCCACTGGATGGAAGACCTCTCCCCGATGTAGATCGATTGGAAATTCGCATCAAGCAAATGCTCCAGCCAAAGCCGGACTTATCAGGATACCAAAGAGTGGGTCCGGCATTCGGTATGTCAAATCCTCGAGACCCCGTAAGTATTCTTCTTCTTCTCAAATTCTAATATCTTTAATCGTCATCCCATTATTCAAATATGATTGTCCAATGTAGAAAATGGATAACTTCAGAAGTCATCCCCCACTCCCTCCTAACGATACTTGGGGAGAAGACTACGAAGGCAATACCACCCCTCTTGCTGTTCAACCCGGTCTGTCTTCCTCCAATCTCACTCGAAGGACTTCGCACCGGTCTTTCCCTCCGCCGTTTGGTATAGCTCCAAAAATATCCAAGTCCGGACAAGTGGTGTGACACCCCGTGTCACAATTTCACAATGTTACTGTGCTGACAGGAGAATTGCATGTGCAAAGCAAAAATCAATTGCCCAGTCACATGAAATAATAAGCTAAAGTCCTATTAGGGTTTTAATATTCCCAAAACCCTAGCTCTTGAGATCTCAAACATTTTCCAAAGTGGTCACCCCAAATTTTTGCACAATCTGATAGAACATATCAAGACATGAATTTAGGACATTTTTCCTGAGTTTTTGGGTCAGCACAAATCCCTAGAAAAATCCAACTCTCAACAGAAACAGCATCTGTTCAACAATTTTTGTAAATTTTTACATTTCGAATCTGAACTTTTGCCTATAAGGAAAGTTGTTCCACATAATCCAGAGGACCCACAGAAAATTTGGTTTGCAAAAATGTCATAAGGATCAAATTCTATGAGCAAATTACAGAGAAGAGAACAGCAGTGGCAAAACTGTAAATAAGTGGGAATCCCTTTGAACAGAAGTTGGCACAGTGGCCGTGGCCACCCGCCAGCGGCGTTCGCCGCCGGCGCCCATGCCGGTTAGGCGCCGCCCGTCCTTCCTCCGCTGTGCAGCTCCACGCGTCGCGCATCACCTCCCAAGCTTCGCCTCGAAGCATGCACGCTCGGCCGTCGATGGCGGGGAAGGGAAGTTCGCCACGGCCGCCGTCCGGTTCATCCCCCCGTGCGCTGCCTCTCCGCATTGCCACGCCCCTCATTTGCGTGAAACCGCTTCGCCAGCTCCCGGCGCATCTCCCCACCATTCCCTCGGCCTCCCTTCGCACTCCGAGTGCCGCAATTCCCGGAAGAGCCGACGAGCCCCGTCCGTCCGCTCCCGCGCCGGCGAGCTCGATTGCGCCGCGCTCAGGTGAGCTCATGCTCCCCCTCCACTTCTGGAAGATGCTCAAAGGCCCAGCTAAACCTCACGTCTCTCCCCAGGTCAAGCCGAGCCCGGACGGTGAAGGCATTCCCTTTCTTCTTCATCGCCGGTCACCGCGCACCGCCACCCCGTCGATGCCAGCACGCTCCGCACCGCCTCAGCCCGCACCGACCCCACGCCGTTCATCTCCGAGCGAAGGTGAAGCTCTCAGCCTTGACCGCCCCTTCTTTCGCTCGGTGGTGAGCACGAGCTCCCACGCCGAGCCGCCGCACCCGCCATAGCCCGACGCGAGCGAAGCTCCGTCCACCCACTCGCCTCGCCACCCCCACCAAACGGTGCGCCGTTAAAATCCGTGCGCAGGCGGCCAAGCCCGGCCCCTGCGGCGAGCTCTAGCGCGTCGCCGGCGAGCTTCGCCGCCGCTCCGGCGAGCCCCCCGCGCGCCAACACTTAGAAATATTTCGAAACGTGCTGAAAATTTCGTAACGATTAAGGATTTTAGAAAAATCATAACTAACGTTATACGCCACGGATTTGAACGATTCAAAGCACATTCGAAAGTTTGTAACTTGTACTACAACGTGGTGAGCATGAACACCTATGGTTATATAATAAAATTTAATTTTTGAGTGAGATGAAAATGCTATCGTGACCAAACGCCTAAACAAGATTGCATTTTAAAAATGATGTAACTTCTGGACCCCAGATCCAAACTGCATGAGCAAGGGCTCTTTAGAAAGTAGATAACTTGTACTTTAACGTGGTAACATAATCCCAGCACTTCATGTGTAGAAAAATGAAGATTTAAGCGCTTTAAGATGCTAAACCGTTATGCCTGCGTGACAACTTGCAGTTTTTGAAATTCAATAACTTTTTGAATACAGATCCGAATGAAACCGCCATAAGCTCGTTGTAAACCTTGAGTTATGCACTTTACGTTAACCAACATGAACTACCTAAGTTCTATGGCAAAATATTAAGTTTGGAACACCTTAAGGTGGCTACACCAGCAGCCTGTTAACCCTGACTTAGTGAGATAAAATGGCTGAGTTTTGGACTAAGCTCAATTGCCTTTTTACTTGCTGTATGGTTAGCAAATTTTTCACACTTACATGGCACCATTAAACAGATTATAATCACATTTATCTTTTTGGGCAAGAACGGTCACATATGACGTAGGTTAATCGTAGCAAACCACATGAAATGATGAGTACTATGTGCCCGATGGTTAACAAAGTGATAAAACTTCATCCCAGGAAATGAGCATCAACCTTTTGCATACTAAGTAATAAGGAATTATACCCTATTTTCTTGATCTCAAAAACCAGCACATACATTTATACTAAACGATGGAAAGGTTACCTAATTAGAAGGTTGTCCCCATGAAACGAACCACACTTACCACCATCATGACCATATCATCACCACTCAAGAGCATGTTTAATTTATGCAAACATTTCGTCACATTATCTTATTGAGAAAGTTCCATGAACTATAACAATACGGGTTCATCCGTTACTCATACACTTCGTATGCATGCATATAGGAACCCCGACCGGAACGGAAGATCAAGGAGGACACCAACTTGAAGTGAGCGAATTCGAGAGTGCTGACTACGAGCCGCATCAAGGCAAGCCCCGGAGCATAACCTATGTTTTAAAAGTTCTCTTTATTTTCACATACGTCTATGATGTATTGTGCATTTACGTTTAGGAGTTGCTCGGAAACCTAGTTGCACTAGATCCCCGTATCCCGTGGTCTTGGTTAAGTATAATCCCGATCGCTAGTGCTATGCTTAAGAATGGCATCGGTAGCAACACCGAGTGATTTGGAGATCACCCGGTCTAGGGATTAAATTTTGTTACCTCTCACATGATAATTATGAAATTGAGACCGTACGGGGAAATGCATGTGTAGGATGCGGTGGCAAGGTTCGCCTATGTTCGCCATAGCCCCGTGCGTGTCGGTTGAGGACCGTGTGACTCCGCGAGCAAGTATTGAGTTGTGTACCAAATGCATACCTTCGTATGGGAGTTGGTAAACCGATGTAACTTGAGAGTCGTAGTGTTGGACGGTCTCTCCACCCTTTGTGCAAAGTGTTGGTCACGGTGGATGCACGGGTTTGCGAATAGATGGAGGGTGTGTTATTACCCTTGGACCCGACGCTACTGTGGTTGCATGTGGGATGCACACTCGGAGGGTGGACCCGGCTCATATCTATGGTGATCTTGCGAAAGGTGGCCATACGTGTTCTTAAATGATGCGTATGTCGTGCATTTGGGTTTCCCCTGCAGGGTGTAAATCGATATATATCGCCGTCCCTCGCGGTGATGAGTACCACTTGTCTCGAGCAGATCGCATCGTAGTAACAAGTGAATATGATGATTAAGCTTGCTGAGTTTTGAAGAATTACTTCATGTATTGCAACCATGTTTTGTTAGAAAAGCTCACTAAATTTATATTCATGTTCCAACCCTCTTAACTGGGCTAAAATATGAGTTAGACAAATACTTTAAGTGCTGATTTTGCAAGTTCCCGTAAGCCAGGTCAAGCCCCCTGCATGCTAGGGTCGGTTCTTAGAACCATTTTTGACGGGTAAGCCTTGCGGAGTATATTAGATACTCAGGGTTTGTGTTGAAATTATTTTTCAGGATTCCCGCAGCCCGATTATTGTGATTGCTGCGGGAAGTATGTGTGTCAAAGCGAGGAACCTCGGGAGTGGACCGTGGAGTGGGTTTCCGCTTCACCGACTCAAGAGTGAGGCCATTGCCGTATGGGCTGGCATGGTTCTCCTAAGTTAACTATATATCTGTATCGTCGAGACGTTACGCTTCCGCAAAGACCTTATCAAAGTATTGTAAAACATCACTTCACGTATGTATTGTAAATCTGAGAGTTGAACAATGGCTTGTAATATTAAGAAATATGTATGAACTTGTTACTCAAGTAATGTTCTCTATGTAATAAAATGACGAATGTATCCCCGATGTATGTGCAATGTACGTTCGCTTCGTCGAATGTCTCCCGATACGATCCTGTTCGACAATCCCTCTCGCCTCGCGAGGTAGGGGTGTCACAGCTGGTATCGAGCCGTGTCGGGATATGCCGTACACTACGGGTCATACTAAAAATCACCAACACGTTTATACGGTGAGGAACGACATAGAAAGCCCAAGTAAGGACTACAGTAGAAAGAGATGTGGCAAACTAACCCTGGGTTATGCTTGTTTAAATTTTTGCAACTACGGCCCGGCCCAGGTACGTTTGCAATTTAAATTAGCGCTCCGTGCCCGCGGAAGTAATAATACGGGACAATGTTGGCTCGTGGCAATCCACGGGGCGGTTCTTTCTATGAACCGTTACTATGAGAAAGATGATGATGATAAGGAAGATGATGAGATAGTGGCACACTTGTTTTCGTAGTTTCTTTTGAATTTGATGTAATGTTTCTGCAATGGTCTCTTGCAGGTACGCTAACCACGGACCTTAGATCGTGTAGTTTCCGTGATGAGATCGTGTGTGTGTTGCCACAAAAAGCGAGTGGTCGGCTATATATAGTCCGATCACGTATTTTATTTTGGAAAGGACGTAGGTTAACGGCATTTCATGTCATCATTCATGCCATGCATCCCAAATTGCATAAGACAATCGATCAAGAATGCCAAAAACACGGTCTCGAACAACTCACTAAAATCCCAACACAAGTCGTGCATGCTATCCAAAAATCGGGCAGAAAACTCCACCCGATCGAGAACTAAACCCTAACCGATTACCGATTCACAAAAAACGGTCACAACTTTTGAATCATTCACTCAAACGAAACGGTTAAACACAATCCGGGAAGCTCATAACACGTACCATCACCCTGGCACGATGATCCAAGTAAAAGGAGAGTGGAATACTACTAAAAATGACTTACCCGAAAATCTGGCAAAAGGTTGCCAGATTTCACCGAGTCGCCGGATTGGCAGATTCGGGTGTCTCACGAAAATCGCGATAACTTTTGAAGTACTGATCCAAATAAAACGATCTACCCCATTCTGGAAAGCTCGTATTATGCCCCACATTTCATCTAATATCAGGTCAGCAAGGAAAATTCGTTAAGCCGGTCAAATAAGCAAAAACAGAGAGCCAATTTTAGTTCCCGGCGTTTCCAGGAAACCTGGCAGAAAATCCGTCGAGCCGGAAATCACCATATCTTTTGATCCGCTTAAGATTTTTCCGCGTTTTAGGATGCGTTGGAAAGCTTAGGAAATACTCTAGCATCCGGTCATAAATTTTGGTAAATTTCACTGTACAAACAGAGACGAAATTGGGGAAAACAGAGAGGGTTCAGAACCGGTTACGTGTAAAGGGTGTCAGTTTCTTTCTGTCTTCTTTCAGCATGTCAATTGAGCTTTTATTTCCTAAATTATTGATAATAATGCTGCTTAAAATGTATCCCTAACCATGATCTATAGATGGATGCAAGACAACTCATGACTGAAAGGAATCAGCTGAGATCTGAGGTGGAAGACCTCACTGATCGCCTCACCGATGTCACCGACGACTACTACTCAGCCAAAGAAGAGAACAAGCAGCTGACCGCCCGTATCACCGAGCTGGAGCAGGAAAATGCTGCTCTGACTGCACGTATCAAGGAAGTGCAGGATGATCTGATCTTCAGCGACAACCTACGTGTCGTCGCAGATAGGGCAAAGGAAAGAGCTGAGCAGGAAAAGGCAGAACATGAGCAGATGGCTACGTTCTGTGATGAGGAACGGATTGAGGCATTGAATGAGCTGAATGCAGCTAAGACATCTATCACTCAGAAGGATGAGACCATCTACTCTCAGCAGGCCACCATGCAATTCCTGCATGGACAGCTTCAGACCGCACAGACCAACATGGACCAGCTGTTCACGGAGATAGGGAATCTCCAGCACCAGTTGGCCGCGTTACAGCAGCACCACCAGGTGTTGCTGGCAGCTCACTGGAACCTGTTGCAGCCACCACCGCCGGAGGACAATGGTGACGACGCCGCTAGCGATGCTTCCGATGTGAACAACCCGGAAGACACCGACAGCGATGCCTAGACTACTAGCTAGTGCTAAGAAAGAAACATGTAATATAAATGGTAGTGTACTAAAGAACAAGAACTAGTGGCTTGTACGTACGTGAGGACGTAGTGGTTGCTGTGTTTTGGGTAGGCTGACAGCATAGGAGGTATGGATGACTAGCTAGGAAGGAAAATCCTGGACGTATAACCCCGCGCTAGGAAGTGTTAATGTCGCGCGCTTTTGTGTACAAATGGGTTTCGCCTCAAAATATATATGAACCACTAAGCTTATGTTAACGAATATAAGTCTCGTTCTTAAAAATTTCAGCATCGTAAGGAAATTTTACCAAGTTTGAACGGTCTGAATTTATGAGCAAAAATTTTCTGGTTTTACTAATTTCAGCTCATGGAAATCAATCTCCCGGTTATGCAATCTGAAAATCTCATACCGAAACTTTTACTTCATCAATTTCAGCACCCGATGAAATTTTCCTCCTATGGATTGCATTCCGAAATTCATGTTCATATCATGTCCCTTAATTACTATCATTGTCTATGGCTCCGAAATGCTAAGACTAATGGGGTAATTAAATTGTGTGGCAGATGGTGAACACTCGTCGCACGGTGGATAATTCGGGGAGGGTGCTTCGTCGCAGCCACCTCCTCCACCACCGTTGACTGCTGTGGAGCAACTTGTTCATAATCAGAACGAGATGTTTCGGCTGTTCCTGGCAAGCCAGAACAATAATGCCCAGACAGCAGCTCCTCCACCGCAGCCCCGTCCCACCTCTTACGGGGATTTCTGGGCGACTCAGCCGCCATCTTTCTCGAAGCAAAGGACCCCCTGGAAGCAGATAATTTTCTGCGTATTGTGGAGTCCAAGTTCGCTCTTCTGAATTGCACCGCGCACCAGAAGACTCTTTTTGCAGCACAGCAGCTCCGTGGGTCGGCTAGTGCGTGGTGGGCAAACTACACCGCTGCACTCCCCGCGGATCACCAGGTGCTATGGCCGGAATTCTCGGCAGCCTTTCGTGCACACCACATTCCCGACGGTGTCATGAGGAGGAAGCTTCAGGAATTTGTTGACCTGAAGCAAGGCTCCAGTACTGTGCAAGAGTATGCTCGGAAATTCAACTATCTTGCCCAGTATGCTTCCTATCATGCTGACACGGACACAAAGAAGCGTGAGTGCTTTCGGAAGGGTCTAAATCCGAAATTGCAAGACCGCCTCGCTCTCTTGAATGGCACATTCAATGAATTGGTTAGTGCAGCCATTGTGCAAGAGGACGCCATTCGCGTCAATCAGGATGACAAGAAGAGGAAGCGCACTGCGGGAAGTTCATCCGGTGCGCCACCTCACAAGTTCAAGCTTGCAGTGACCAGCCCCACCGGTCAGAAATTCCGTGTCCCAGTGCCTCCCATGGGTGGGCAACGCACTACTTTCCAGCAGCCTTATCGTGCGCCCCACCACTCCTATCAGCACCGTGGTCATCAGCACACCCCGCAGCAGCATAACCAAGGTGCCAGACCATCCCCGCAGCAGCCATGCTTCAACTGCGGCGGCATTGGTCACTTCATCGGAGACTGCCCACATCCTCGCCACAACAATGGCAACAACGGTGGGAATAATCAGCAGCAGCACCACCGCGGAATTAATGGCAACAATAATAACCGCGGCAACAACAACAACAACAATCACAACAAAACCCCCACCAAGACCGGCCGTGTAAACTTTACTACGGTCGAAGATGTACAAGCCGGAGAACCGGTCCTCTCGGGTATGTTTTCCATTTCAGAACATCCCGCCTTCATTCTTTTCGATTCCGGCGCCACGCATGATTTTATTAGTCAAGCATGTGTGGATAGGTTGCATCTATCACCCACCATTTTGCAAACTCCATACACTATCACATCTCCCGGTGGCCTCATTCACACTAACCGTGAAGCAAGAAATGTTTCCCTTGAACTTGCCGGAAATACCTACCTCTCGCCACTAATCATTCTAAATGGGCAAGGCATAGATGTGATACTAGGAATGAAATGGATGAAGCGACATAGAGCCGTCTTACACATAGATACCCGAGAAGTACATTTAAATTCACCCATACACGGCCCGTCTATCCTCTCCTTGCCGTGTCCAAAAATTTTAAGAACCCAAATTCAGCACCTAGAAGGAAGGAAACTAGAAGACATACCAGTAGTATGTGAGTTTCCCGATGTGTTTCCGGATGATTTGCCGGGAATGCCACCTGATCGGGAAGTAGAATTTAAAATTGAACTTCAACCCGGAACCGCACCGATATCTAGAAGACCGTATAAAATGGCTCCAAACGAATTAGCTGAACTTAAGGAGCAACTTAATGAACTTCTAGACAAGGGGTACATACGCCCAAGTGCTTCGCCTTGGGGCTGCCCCGCCCTGTTTGTGAAGAAGAAAGATAAATCACTAAGGTTATGTGTTGACTATCGATCCCTCAATGCGGTGACCATCAAAAATAAATACCCCCTCCCACGCATTGATATGCTATTCGATCAATTAGTCGGTGCAAAAGTATTCTCAAAAGTCGATCTTCGCTCGGGCTATCACCAAATTAAAATTCGGCCGGAAGACATTCCTAAAACCGCTTTCTCTACGAGATATGGACTTTTTGAATATCTCGTAATGTCTTTTGGATCGACTAATGCACCGGCTCATTTCATGTACCTCATGAACTCGGTATTTATGCCGGAGTTGGACAAGTTCGTGGTGGTATTCATTGATGATATCCTCATTTATTCCAAGTCGGAGGAAGAACATGCTGAACACCTCCGCATTGTGCTTCAACGACTACGAGATCATCAACTTTATGCAAAATTCAGCAAGTGTGAATTTTGGTTGGATCGAGTTCCATTCTTGGGTCATATCATTTCAGCTAAGGGAATTTCCGTCGATCCAAGTAAAGTTGCTGACGTGCTAAATTGGAAGACTCCCAAAACTGTCAAGCACATCCGTAGTTTTCTCGGACTTGCGGGATATTATCGGAAATTCATTCCAAATTTTTCTATCATCTCCAAGCCAATGACCAAATTGTTGGAGAAGGACTCTACCTTCCAGTGGAGTCCGGAGTGCGAAAATGCTTTCCGATCCTTGAAGAAGCATTTGACCACCGCTCCCGTTCTAGCTCAACCCGACATCAACAAGCCGTTTGACGTATATTGTGATGCGTCCGGCATAGGATTGGGTTGTGTTCTCATGCAAGAAGGCCGAGTTATTGCCTATGCCTCTCGTCAACTCCGTAAACATGAGAAGCACTATCCTACTCATGATCTGGAATTGGCATCCGTCGTTCTTGCTCTCAAAACTTGGAGACATTATCTCTTGGGAAATCTGGTGCATCTCTATACCGATCATAAAAGCCTCAAATATATTTTCACGCAGCAAGAATTAAATATGAGACAACGAAGATGGCTGGAATTGATAAAAGATTATGAATTGGAAATTCATTACCACCCCGGAAAGGCTAATGTGGTTGCCGATGCATTAAGCCGCAAACACCAATACAACCAAGTGGAAATCTGCTCTATGGAAAACTGCAACAAATCTGAAAATGAGAGTAATCCTTGTCTTCATATCATTCCCTATGGTGCATTGCATAATTTGGCTCTTGTTCCTACTCTCCGAGAAGAAATCATTGCTGCCCGGAGAACAGATGAAGGTATGGAACACATCCGACAGAAGTTGGGTACCGAAAAGGCTAAGTGTTTCCGTCAAGATGGGGAAGGAGTTCTGTGGTTTAATAACCGTCTCGTTGTTCCTAAGAATATGGAACTACGGAAGAAAATTCTTGACGAAGCCCATCTCTCTAAATACTCCATACACCCCGGTAGTAACAAAATGTACCATGGGTTGAGAGAGAAATTTTGGTGGACTCGCATGAAGCGAGAAGTGGCTCGTTACGTTGCCGAGTGCGACACTTGCCAACGAGTCAAGGCTGATCATCTAAAGAAAGCCGGACTATTGCACCCATTGAAAATTCCCGCTTGGAAATGGGAAGACATAGCCATGGATTTTGTTGTTGGGTTACCTCCCACCTCCAAGAAACATGATTCCATATGGGTAATCGTCGATAGATCGACGAAATCAGCACACTTTATTCCGGTACACACCACCTACAGTGCTAAGAAGTATGCTGAATTGTATATTGCCCGTGTGCTATGTTTACATGGTGTGCCAAAGACCATCATTTCAGATCGCGGTCCGCAATTTGTTTCTCGATTTTGGGAACAATTGCATGCTAGTCTTGGTACTACCCTAATCCGGAGCTCTGCATATCATCCTCAAACAGATGGACAATCGGAAAGGTTGATTCAATATTTGGAGGATATGTTGAGAGCTTGTGCCTTGACGCAAAAGGGAAATTGGGATGATCAGTTACCATTCATTGAATTTTCCTATAACAACAGCTATCAAGAAAGCTCGGAGTCACTCCTTTTGAGGCGTTATACGGACATTCTTGCCGTACGCCGTTAAACTGGTCCAAGTCGGGCGAAAGAATAATATTTGGTCCGGATATTGTTGAGCAGGCCGAGGAAAAGGTGAGAGAGATACAAGCTAATATGAAGGCTGCTCAATCCCGCCAAATAAGTTATGCAAACAAAAGGAGACGCCCGCTGGAATTTGAGGTAAACGATCATGTTTATCTTCGTGTCTCTCCAAATAAAGGTGTGTCACGTTTTGGTATAAAAGGAAAACTTGCTCCCCGCTACATTGGACCATTCCCAATTGTGGAGAAGTTTAGCCCCGTGGCATACCGGTTGCAATTGCCGACAAAGTTGGAACGTGTGCACAACGTGTTCCATGTGTCACAACTCAAGAAGTGTCTAAAACCACCCATCGATGTGGTCATCTCCGACACCGAGCAATTGCAAGATGATCTATCTTATCCGGAAACTCCCGTCCGGATCCTCGATAAAAAGGATCGTGTTACTCGCAACCGCACCATCACCTTCTATAAAGTGCAATGGAGTAATCACACTGAGGATGAAGCCACTTGGGAACAGGAGGAATTCCTGGAAAATCATTTCCCGAATTCATGGCTTCACAATCGAGGTAAAGACGCACCTCCCTTTGACCACTCTTTTATCGACCGTAATCTCGGGACGAGATTTCTTTAAGGGGGAGGGCTGTGACACCCCGTGTCACAATTTCACAATGTTACTGTGCTGACAGGAGAATTGCATGTGCAAAGCAAAAATCAATTGCCCAGTCACATGAAATAATAAGCTAAAGTCCTATTAGGGTTTTAATATTCCCAAAACCCTAGCTCTTGAGATCTCAAACATTTTCCAAAGTGGTCACCCCAAATTTTTGCACAATCTGATAGAACATATCAAGACATGAATTTAGGACATTTTTCCTGAATTTTTGGGTCAGCACAAATCCCTAGAAAAATCCAACTCTCAACAGAAACAGCATCTGTTCAACAATTTTTGTAAATTTTTACATTTCGAATCTGAACTTTTGCCTATAAGGAAAGTTGTTCCACATAATCCAGAGGACCCACAGAAAATTTGGTTTGCAAAAATGTCATAAGGATCAAATTCTATGAGCAAATTACAGAGAAGAGAACAGCAGTGGCAAAACTGTAAATAAGTGGGAATCCCTTTGAACAGAGTTGGCACAGTGGCCGGGCCACCCGCCAGCGGCGTTCGCCGCCGGCGCCCATGCCGGTTAGGCGCCGCCCGTCCTTCCTCCGCTGTGCAGCTCCACGCGTCGCGCATCACCTCCCAAGCTTCGCCTCGAAGCATGCACGCTCGGCCGTCGATGGCAGGGAAGGGAAGTTCGCCACGGCCGCCGTCCGGTTCATCCCCCCGTGCGCTGCCTCTCCGCATTGCCACGCCCCTCATTTGCGTGAAACTGCTTCGCCAGCTCCCGGCGCATCTCCCCACCATTCCCTCGGCCTCCCTTCGCACTCCGAGTGCCGCAATTCCCGGAAGAGCCGACGAGCCCCGTCCGTCCGCTCCCGCGCCGGCGAGCTCGATTGCGCCGCGCTCAGGTGAGCTCATGCTCCCCTCCACTTCTGGAAGATGCTCAAAGGCCCAGCTAAACCTCACGTCTCTCCCCAGGTCAAGCCGAGCCCGCACGGTGAAGGCATTCCCTTTCTTCTTCATCGCCGGTCACCGCGCACCGCCACCCCGTCGACGCCAGCACGCTCCAGACCGCCTCAGCCCGCACCGACCCCACGCCGTTCATCTCCGAGCGAAGGTGAAGCTCTCAGCCTTGACCGCCCCTTCTTTCGCTCGGTGGTGAGCACGAGCTCCCACGCCGGAGCCGCCGCACCCGCCATAGCCCGACGCGAGCGAAGCTCCGTCCACCCACTCGCCTCGCCACCCCCACCAAACGGTGCGCCGTTAAAATCCGTGCGCAGGCGGCCAAGCCCGGCCCCTGCGGCGAGCTCTAGCGCGTCGCCGGCGAGCTTCGCCGCCGCTCCGGCGAGCCCCCCGCACGCCAACACTTAGAAATATTTCGAAACGTGCTGAAAATTTCGTAACGATTAAGGATTTTAGAAAAATCATAACTAACGTTATACGCCACGGATTTGAACGATTCAAAGCACATTCGAAAGTTTGTAACTTGTACTACAACGTGGTGAGCATGAACACCTATGGTTATATAATAAAATTTAATTTTTGAGTGAGATGAAAATGCTATCGTGACCAAACGCCTAAACAAGATTGCATTTTAAAAATGATGTAACTTCTGGACCCCAGATCCAAACTGCATGAGCAAGGGCTCTTTAGAAAGTAGATAACTTGTACTTTAACGTGGTAACATAATCCCAGCACTTCATGTGTAGAAAAATGAAGATTTAAGCGCTTTAAGATGCTAAACCGTTATGCCTGCGTGACAACTTGCAGTTTTTGAAATTCAATAACTTTTTGAATACAGATCCGAATGAAACCGCCATAAGCTCGTTGTAAACCTTGAGTTATGCACTTTACGTTAACCAACATGAACTACCTAAGTTCTATGGCAAAATATTAAGTTTGGAACACCTTAAGGTGGCTACACCAGCAGCCTGTTAACCCTGACTTAGTGAGATAAAATGGCTGAGTTTTGGACTAAGCTCAATTGCCTTTTTACTTGCTGTATGGTTAGCAAATTTTTCACACTTACATGGCACCATTAAACAGATTATAATCACATTTATCTTTTTGGGCAAGAACGGTCACATATGACGTAGGTTAATCGTAGCAAACCACATGAAATGATGAGTACTATGTGCCCGATGGTTAACAAAGTGATAAAACTTCATCCCAGGAAATGAGCATCAACCTTTTGCATACTAAGTAATAAGGAATTATACCCTATTTTCTTGATCTCAAAAACCAGCACATACATTTATACTAAACGATGGAAAGGTTACCTAATTAGAAGGTTGTCCCCATGAAACGAACCACACTTACCACCATCATGACCATATCATCACCACTCAAGAGCATGTTTAATTTATGCAAACATTTCGTCACATTATCTTATTGAGAAAGTTCCATGAACTATAACAATACGGGTTCATCCGTTACTCATACACTTCATATGCATGCATATAGGAACCCCGACCGGAACGGAAGATCAAGGAGGACACCAACTTGAAGTGAGCGAATTCGAGAGTGCCGACTACGAGCCGCATCAAGGCAAGCCCCGGAGCATAACCTATGTTTTAAAAGTTCTCTTTATTTTCACATACGTCTATGATGTATTGTGCATTTACGTTTAGGAGTTGCTCGGAAACCTAGTTGCACTAGATCCCCGTATCCCGTGGTCTTGGTTAAGTATAATCCCGATCGCTAGTGCTATGCTTAAGAATGGCATCGGTAGCAACACCGAGTGATTTGGAGATCACCCGGTCTAGGGATTAAATTTTGTTACCTCTCACATGATAATTATGAAATTGAGACCGTACGGGGAAATGCATGTGTAGGATGCGGTGGCAAGGTTCACCTATGTTCGCCATAGCCCCGTGCGTGTCGGTTGAGGACCGTGTGACTCCGCGAGCAAGTATTGAGTTGTGTACCAAATGCATACCTTCGTATGGGAGTTGGTAAACCGATGTAACTTGAGAGTCGTAGTGTTGGACGGTCTCTCCACCCTTTGTGCAAAGTGTTGGTCACGGTGGATGCACGGGTTTGCGAATAGATGGAGGGTGTGTTATTACCCTTGGACCCGACGCTACCGTGGTTGCATGTGGGATGCACACTCGGAGGGTGGACCCGGCTCATATCTATGGTGATCTTGCGAAAGGTGGCCATACGTGTTCTTAAATGATGCGTATGTCGTGCATTTGGGTTTCCCCGCAGGGTGTAAATCGATATATATCGCCGTCCCTCGCGGTGATGAGTACCACTTGTCTCGAGCAGATCGCATCGTAGTAACAAGTGAATATGATGATTAAGCTTGCTGAGTTTTGAAGAATTACTTCATGTATTGCAACCATGTTTTGTTAGAAAAGCTCACTAAATTTATATTCATGTTCCAACCCTCTTAACCGGGCTAAAATATGAGTTAGACAAATACTTTAAGTGCTGATTTTGCAAGTTCCCGTAAGCCAGGTCAAGCCCCCTGCATGCTAGGGTCGGTTCTTAGAACCATTTTTGACGGGTAAGCCTTGCGGAGTATATTAGATACTCAGGGTTTGTGTTGAAATTATTTTTCAGGATTCCCGCAGCCCGATTATTGTGATTGCTGCGGGAAGTATGTGTGTCAAAGCGAGGAACCTCGGGAGTGGACCGTGGAGTGGGTTTCCGCTTCACCGACTCAAGAGTGAGGCCATTGCCGTATGGGCTGGCATGGTTCTCCTAAGTTAACTATATATCCGTATCGTCGAGACGTTACGCTTCCGCAAAGACCTTATCAAAGTATTGTAAAACATCACTTCACGTATGTATTGTAAATCCGAGAGTTGAACAATGGCTTGTAATATTAAGAAATATGTATGAACTTGTTACTCAAGTAATGTTCTCTATGTAATAAAATGACGAATGTATCCCCGATGTATGTGCAATGTACGTTCGCTTCGTCGAATGTCTCCCGATACGATCCTGTTCGACAATCCCTCTCGCCTCGCGAGGTAGGGGTGTCACAAGTGGTTCAAGCTCCTAGTACGAGGAAACGTACTACTTCCTTGACCATAGGCAAATCCACCACAATTCCAGCTTCCGTACCGGGTGACACCCGTACGGAAGCACATAAACTTGAAGACCAGCGAAAGAGGAGGAAGGCTGTCGAGAGGAATCGCCAAGCTGCTTTCGCCGCATTTGAAGCTGCTACGGGAGGTCTCGGGAAGCCTCCCGGTTAACGGATTCTCTTGCTAATGTTCTCAAGAGATCCCGGTATGGCACTCGGACCGGTCCTTCGATAAGTGATGCAGGAGGACCGGTCCCAACGCCGCAAGTCCAACCAGCGGCGAAAAGGATTGCGAGAGGGCTCAAGCGGGGATACTCAAGGCCCTCCAAAGAAGAGCAAGACCTCCTCGCGCTTCAAGAAAGCTACTTCATAAGTCTTCCGCATCGCTAATACATTCGTAGTTACTTTTATCCTTGTCTTATAACACTCGTAATCATTCCGCATAGTTCCTTCTAATTTCCAAGCTAGTATAGCTAGTTTTTTGAGAAATAAAGCTTCTACTACAGCCTCGATCGGTAGTGCATCCTCTACCTCTACTTCTTCGAGCTCTTGCCACCACGAGATATTCTGAAGTCAAGAGTGCGGCGTCCACCAAGGAAATCCCTGCCGCCTCTTACGTAGATTCTTCCTCCCTAGCAACCAAAGACCGAGTCGTCATCGACGTCGATGACTCATCCGTAGGTGACTTCCCTCCCCGGGCTACCTTGTTCCAAGCTCCACCTGAACTCCCATTGGGACCGGTCCGGGTCGAAGAAATTCCTCACCGGCCTAGGACGACACGTAAAACTCCGGGAGGGCCCAGGACCGGCCAAGATGGTTGTTGGAGATGTCGAAGTCGATAGCACGAGTGGGGCCAGAAAATTTACAGACAACGGCTCGGTGGGATTCCCTTCGGGAAGAGGAAGCCCTAAAGAACTTTTCCGAGTCCGGCCGGGTATGTCCTTCTTCTTCGCTTATTCCTTTTATTAATTTCTTTACATTATAATCTGATCCTTTGTTTCTTCTTCCTGTTAGGTTCTTCTAAAAAACTCCGAGGCCAAGAATGCAATTATCGCTCGTCCGGAGGAAGAGTTGTATCATAATCAAGAGCGGTTGGTCGAGCTTGAATCTTAGACCGCCGATCCGAAGTCTAAGGAAACCGATCTGTCGAAGAGGGAGTACAACCTCGATGAGCACCCACCGGTTAATGGAGGAACGCCGGCAGGAGATCATCAAGCTCCGTAAAGAAATCCGAAGTAAGTCTTTAATCTTATCGCCACATTCCGTATTTAACTTCTTCTCTTTCCGACCGGTCTTGTTTTGTTCCAGCACTTGAAAATCTTGTCGCCGCCCATAAAAAGGCGGAAGAAACTCTTTCGGAGAAAGCAGCTGCCCAAGAAAAAGCTCGTTGGAAGGCTCGCAAGTTGAAGAACAGCAGGCAGCTCGAATTGGAGAGCTGGAAGGCGAGCTCACCGCCAAGGACAACATTCTTGCGCAGACTCGCGTTCCAACAAAATGCTGGAGGTCGACAATGCCCGCCTGAAGGCCGAATTAGCTGAAGCTCTGGAGGCGGTAAAGACGGCGCAGACCGAGAGAGAGAGCGCTTTGAGGACCGCCCATTAGTCCGCCCAACTTGCGCTTAAAGCAAAAGAGCATGAAATCCAGCGTCTGCTGAAAAGTGAGACCAAACTAAAGGAGTCCAATGTCTACATCAAAGGCCGATTCGAGCCGCGAAGCTGGACATAGACGTAAGCTTCTTATTTTCCATCTTCACTGAATAAACTCCTTTTTGATACCGATCATGCTCGATAACTCTTTCTTTACCTTCTTCGAACTCGCTGCGGGCACGATGCGGACACTTGAGTATCTAAACGGCGGTCATTCCATTGACCGGAACGAAGTAGATCTTGAGACAACTATGTGGACTTTCCCGAGAAGGATCGGAGAGCACTCCAAGATGGTCGCAGACATCGGGAGGAGGTCACATTGCCGCTGTCGTATACTTACCTTATGGGTATACAAATGATAAAGGAATGGATACTTAAAGACACGGTAACAAATCAATGAAGATAAAGCCGGCAGAGAGAACCAACAGATCGGTCCCCGACCGGTCCGGAATAACGAAGATTCTATATACCGGTATGGAGATAAGGCGGGTATCAAGACCGGCGTATGATGACTTGAGAAACAAGTAAAGGAGCAATTTGTAGTCTATTAGGACTCGAACTAATAAGGAAAGCTAGAGATAGAGTCTTCGCATATGTAATCCATGTAATCGATTAGGAGTCCGCATGTAACCCTAACTCCCCGGATATATAAGGTGGAGTAAGGACCTCCCGAAAACTCTCTCGAGATCTTGCATTTAGCAATCTGCTAAAGGCAATACATAACACACAGGACGTAGGGTATTACTCTCTATCGAGAGGCCCGAACCTGTCTAAAATCGCGTGTTCTTATGTGTTTCGTGTATTGCACCATCGAATTCCATGCACGTGAGGGACCGGATAGTTCTAATGCCGAGTTTAAGACTCGACATTTGACGCGCCGTAAAGGGGTCCCGGCGAGTTCCCGCCGAGTTCGATGGCTTCTTCGTTTGACGTCGACTTCGCACCCGGCTTCAAGAGCCGCTTCGGGTCCCTCGACTTTGAAGCTGATTCCGCCGGAAAGCTATGCTTGATGAATCCGACTTGTGGCCAGGCTGCAGCTTCGAAGCACGATCACTCGTCACGGTCGACACCTCACGCTTGAAACCTTGCTGATCCGACGCAGCTTTAGCGCGAATCATCGGACCGCTCACGCCTCGGACCGGTACCCTGTCTGCGACGATAAGTAGCTCTTTCGAGCCGGATAATGACTTCGAGGAAGGATCTCCAGCCTTCTTCCAAGTATTCATGACCGGTCCAGCTTCTTCAAGAACTCACTTCGAGGAAGCCGCCGCCGAAGAGGCTTGGATGGTGAGAGACGAAGCTAATCGCCTCCGGCGTGAAACAAACGGAGCGGATGGGGAAGATCCACCTCCGCAACCTTCAACCGCGAATCATCGCGCAAACGTCGTTGGCACCGGTCGGGCGGGAGGAAGTGTTCCCGCAACCGCTGCGCTCGCTATCGGGCCATCGCCGGAGCAGCTCGAAGACCCAGCGGAAACATCGCCAGGATGTAACAGCCGACGTGGATGCCGCAGTGGAAGACGCCATCGCTCTTTGAGTCGGGCATTGAACTTGAGCTCCATGGAAGTCGAATTAAATGGCGCCCGAGTTTTCACGTCGTCGATCCACAACATTGTGGGGGTAAAACGAATTCTCGAGACAATACCGGAGGAAGTCTTCAACACAATGCCGGGGCTACAACGCGCTTTGAGTTTGGTGGACACGGCTGCTTTACAAACAAATCAGCTCGTCCATGACGAGCTGAATCCTCCGATCGTTCGCGTTCTAGTTCATAGCGGCTCTGCAAGAGCCCGGTTTGAAGGAGCTTCTTCCGGAGGAAGGCTTGGGCCTCGACATACTCCGATCGCGGATGAGCACGGAGGAGCTCCGGACCAAGATCTACGCGTACCGCTCAATGGCAATCGTGATGCTCGTAATGTGCTTATCGACCGTCATGTAGAGAGGACGGAGGAACGCAGGAGACAAAAAGAAGATGAGCGGCGACGGAATGGTCACGTTGATGATCGTCCACGGGATCCTGCCCCTCCCCGCCCACACGTAACTAATTTGCCTAGGCATGGGCCGGCCACTTCAGCTCCGCCCCTAGGCGAAAATCCTCCGCGCAATGATCATCGAGGGCATGGCAATCGACATGATCATTGTGACGACCGGTCAAGAAGAGATGATCGACGTGATAGCGAGAGACCGAAGAGGACGAGACAACAGAGACAGGGACGGGGAGCCCCGACGAAATGATAACGACCGTCATGCGGCGCCTCCGCCTCCTCCTCCGCCTCCTCCTACACAGCCTACGGAGCAAGTGAACAACGATCACGAGGATGGTTCAGGAAACAGACACCAAGACGATCGCTACTATGATTACTCCGATGATGACAGGGATCGTAACTATCGACATCTCCCTAGCCGGCGATCTCCTTCACCGGTATGGACCGGTCTAGAGGATGATGAGTACTTCGTAATCCCAGCTTTCACGCGGGATTTACACATTTGCAAATACCCTAGGGGATTTAAGCCTGGGGCCATTGACAAGTATCACGGCAAAGCGCCTCCCGCTGAGTGGCTCCGTATGTATACTACCGCCATCCGATCAGCAGGAGGAGATACTTTTGTGCTAGCCAATTATCTCCCCATGTGCATGGAACAGGCTGGACGCTTGTGGTTGCAATCCTTACCCGAGAGATCTATCTCTTCTTGGGGGGACCTCACTAAAAAGTTTGTGCAGAATTTTCAGTGCGACTTATGAGAAACCAGGGAACTACTTCGACCTCAACAGGCCGAGGCGTAAGCCCGACGAGACTCTTACGGACTTCATCGAGCGTTTCGCAGCAAGAAGGCCTTAATCCCCAATGTTCCCGATCAGCAGGTAATTGCGGCGTTTCAAGTCGGCGTCCGAGTGAAGCATTAGTTCACAAGATTGGAAGGCGTAATCGGAACCTTACCATGACGGCGTCGAGTGCTTCAAGATAGCAGATGACTATGCTGCTGGTGAATCAAACGTGGTTAATTTGCGCGGGAACAAAGGGAAGGAACCGAAGCATGACCAAGGCAACCGATCTGGACCCAAAAATAACAATAAGCACAAGGCTGATCACCTTGTTGCAGCTGTCGACCTGTCTCATGGAGGAGATCGGCCGGCACCTCCTAAGAGAGGTCCGAGAGAACGACTTTCGTTCGAAACACTTCCGGAGGGCCCTTGCATGATTCATAATGGGAATCATAAAGCTAAAGAGTGCTTCCTGTTAAGGCCGTTCGCTCAATTTGCTTTAAAGGTAGCGCCCCGGTCCGGCCATAGGAACCGGAGAGACGACAAGGGCAAGGATAAGGAGCGCGATGATAATGAAGATGACGAAGGTTTTCAAGAACCGGCGAGGGAGGTGAACATGATCCATGGAGGCCCCGATGCGTACGAGTCAAAGCGAAAGCAGAAGTTGGCGCTCGGATAAGTCAACACCATTGCTCCCACTACACCCGATTATCTACGGTGGTCCGAGGTGCCGATCACGTTCGGTAGGGGTGATCATCCCGAGATACTACCGAAAGCTGGTAGATATCCGCTCATTCCGGCTCCTATCGTTCGGAAGGTACGATTGAAGAGAACTTTCATTGACGGGGAAGTTGCTTGGATATCCTTTTTGCTAAAACTCTACCGGAGCTTGGCCTCTCTATAGCTGACTTGGATCGCAGCGTTTCGCCGTTTCATGGTATAATACCCGGTCGAAACAGCTATCCTTTGGGGCAGATTTTTCTACCGGTGACTTTCGGGACAAAGGAGAACTACGGAAAGGAGAATATTATCTTCCGGGTGGCCGACATTGACTCAGCATACCACGCGATACTTGGAAGACCGGCTTTGGTAAAGTTTATGGCCATCCCGAACTACCAGTACTTGATGCTTGAAGATGCCAGGGCCAAATGGGGTCTTATCGTTCCGGTCCGATATCAAGACCGCTTACGCCTGTGAAGTACATAGCACCGAACCGGCCTCTCGGGTCAATTCGGAGGATGAACGTCGAGAAATCGGAGAAGCAGCTGAAGCTCTAGAAGTACGAGACAAGGTTGGAAGATGAAGTTCCAATCAAGAAGATTGCAAAGGAAAAGCTGAAAACCGATGCGGTCATTTCCAAGACTATTCAGCTTGATGAGTCGGACCCCTCCAAGGTCACCCATATAGGGGCTGACTTGGGGGACAAATAGGAAAGCGTACTCATTCTTTTCCTCCAGGAAAATAGGGATATCTTTGCATGGCAGCCTTCGACATGCCGGGTGTTCCTAGGGAGAAGATTGAGCACGCACTATTGGTGCGTCCCGATGCGAAGCCGGTTCAACGAAGCTCCGGAGGTTTGCTCAAGACCGCAAGGAGGCCATCAAGAAGGAGTTAACTAGGTTGTTAGTGGCTAAGTTCATTAGGGAGGTGTATCATCGAGATTGGCTTGCCAATCCAGTCCTTGTACCAAAAAAGAATACTAAAGAATTAAGAATGTGTGTCGATTATACTGATCTCAACAAGGCTTTCCCCAAAGATCCTTTCGCGCTGCCTCGGATTGACCAAGTCGTTGATTCGACCGCCGGCTGCGAGCGTCTTTGCTTCCTCGATGCTTATTCGGGGTACCATCAAATACCTTTGAAAGTTGAAGATCAAATAAAGACCGCGTTTGTCAC
Source organism: Chloris gayana (assembly GCA_031894775.1). Taxonomy (NCBI): domain Eukaryota; kingdom Viridiplantae; phylum Streptophyta; class Magnoliopsida; order Poales; family Poaceae; genus Chloris; species Chloris gayana. The sequence goes on from JAUNZO010000020.1 coordinate 50,339, forward strand.
CCCCTTCGGAGTATCTCTGCTACACAACCATGTCGTTCGGGTTAAAAAATGCCGGAGCTACTTATCGGCGCGGCATACAACGTTGTCGGGATTTGTAATTGGGAAGGAACGCAGAAGCTTATGTCGATGATATAGTGGTGAAATCTCGGAAAACCGAAGATCTTCTCTCGACTCGGCGAGAGACCTTTAGTAATCTGCGGAATTTTTCCATGAAGCTTAATCCGGGAAAGTGCGTGTTTGGAGTCCGCTCCGGAAAATTGCTGGGATATCCGGTGTCATGGCGAGGCATCGAAGCTAACCCAAAAAAATCCAGACGATTATCAACATGAAACCCCGAATTGCTTGAAGGACGTTCGAAGTTGACGAGCGGTATGGCTGCGCTTAGCCGTTTCATCTCAAGGCCGGGAGTTCGTGGACTTCCGTTGTTCGAGTTGCTTAAGAAGCAAGATAAGTTTGAGTGGACAGACGAGGCACATGCCGCGTTTGATCCGCTCAAGGAATACCTTAGCAATCCTCCGGTATTAGTACCTCGAGAACCAGATGAGACCATTCGGTTGTATATTTCCGCAACGACTCACGTGGTGAGTACGGTATTGGCGGTCGACCGGAAGGAAGAGGGACATCTGCAATTGGTGCAACATCCGGTATATTGTGTAAGTGAAGTTCTTACTGAATCACGGATGCGGTATCTCCGATTACTAGAAGTTAATATATGCTGTAGTGATAACCTCTTGAAAGGTGAAACATTATTTCCAAGCGCATCCCATTGAAGTTAAGACTGGGTTCGCCATTGGGGATATTGTGCGAAATCGAGAGGCGATGGGCCAAGTTGCCAAGTGGGCTATAGAACTTGGACAATATGAGATTACGTTTTCTTCGCGGACGGCTATCAAAGGACATGCTTTAGCTGATTTCATAACAGAATGGTTAGAGACACAAATCCCGCAGGGGATTCGGACGTTGGAGTATTGGGAGATGCTCTTTGACGGGTCCCTGCAGCTTTCGAGCGCGGGGCTGGGGTCGTACTTCTCACCCCGCAGAAAGAACCACTCGGATATGTTTTACAAATGCATTTTAGAGCTTCAAATAATAATGCGAGTATGAAGCTTTGCTTCATGGTCTTCGAGTAGTCTGTTTCTTGAAGGAGAGTCTGTATAGGCGTGGTGTTAATATTTTGATGAAATGTGTATCGGTTTCGATGGCATTCAATTGCTTGAAGACGTGCACAAGGGAATTTGTGGCAATCATGCCTCTTCAAAGACACTAGTCGGGAAAGTGTTCGGACAAGGATTCTACTGGCCCACGGCGGTGGACGATGCGCACAAAGTGGTTAAAAATTGTCGGGGATGTCAATTTTTCGCGAGCACGACCCCATGTTCCGGCTCATGAGTTGCAATTAATTCCAAGGACTTGGACTTTTTCTACTTGGGGCTGGATATTGTTGGACCGTTTAAAAGGGAGCCATGAGGATTCGCACACATTTTTGTAGCGATAGCTAAGTTCTCCAAGTGGATTGAAGTCGAAGCTGTTACCGGTATGACTACTGCTCGAGCGATCAAGTTTTTACAGAATATTTTTGTGCGTTTTGGAGTCCCGTACGGTATCATCACCGATAATGGGCCTCAATTCACTTCGAGTGTTTCAAGGATTATATTGATAGTTTGGGAATTAAGATACAATATGCGTCGGTGTCACATCCACGGAGCAATGGACGAGTGGAGCGAGCTAATGGAATGATTTTGACCGGTCTTAAACCTAGAATTTTTGACCGTTTGAAGTCTGTAGGCTGGAAAGTGGGTTAAGGAATTGCCCTGGGTGCTTTGGGGCCTACGCACTAATGTTAGCGGGGCTACGGGGCAATCTCCTTTTTCTCCGGTATATGGATCCGAAGCTATGTTACCTACACAAGTGAATATGGTGTCGGCTCGAGTACGATACTACGATGAAGAGAAGTATGAAGGTCGGCGCCAAGTTGAGTTGATTGCTGCGGAAGAATTGCGGGATCAAGCTCTAATAAAAGCGGCCAAATATCATTAGGGATTGCGTCGCTATCATGATCGCAATGTTCGTACACGGGAATTCCAAGTAGGAGACTTGGTTCTTCGGAAGATTCAGTTCAACAAGAACATGCATAAGTTGTCACCGGTCCGAGAAGGACCTTTCCTACTAGCTAGGCCTAGACTACTTGGATCATCGTGCCAGGGTGATGGTACGTGTTATGAGCTTCCCGGATTGTGTTTAACCGTTTCGTTTGAGTGAATGATTCAAAAGTTGTGACCGTTTTTTGTGAATCGGTAATCGGTTAGGGTTTAGTTCTCGATCGGGTGGAGTTTTCTGCCCGATTTTTGGATAGCATGCACGACTTGTGTTGGGATTTTAGTGAGTTGTTCGAGACCGTGTTTTTGGCATTCTTGATCGATTGTCTTATGCAATTTGGGATGCATGGCATGAATGATGACATGAAATGCCGTTAACCTACGTCCTTTCCAAAATAAAATACGTGATCGGACTATATATAGCCGACCACTCGCTTTTTGTGGCAACACACACACGATCTCATCACGGAAACTACACGATCTAAGGTCCGTGGTTAGCGTACCTGCAAGAGACCATTGCAGAAACATTACATCAAATTCAAAAGAAACTACGAAAACAAGTGTGCCACTATCTCATCATCTTCCTTATCATCATCATCTTTCTCATAGTAACGGTTCATAGAAAGAACCGCCCCGTGGATTGCCACGAGCCAACATTGTCCCGTATTATTACTTCCGCGGGCACGGAGCGCTAATTTAAATTGCAAACGTACCTGGGCCGGGCCGTAGTTGCAAAAATTTAAACAAGCATAACCCAGGGTTAGTTTGCCACATCTCTTTCTACTGTAGTCCTTACTTGGGCTTTCTATGTCGTTCCTCACCGTATAAACGTGTTGGTGATTTTTAGTATGACCCGTAGTGTACGGCATATCCCGACACGGCTCGATACCAGCTGTGACACCCCTACCTCGCGAGGCGAGAGGGATTGTCGAACAGGATCGTATCGGGAGACATTCGACGAAGCGAACGTACATTGCACATACATCGGGGATACATTCGTCATTTTATTACATAGAGAACATTACTTGAGTAACAAGTTCATACATATTTCTTAATATTACAAGCCATTGTTCAACTCTCAGATTTACAATACATACGTGAAGTGATGTTTTACAATACTTTGATAAGGTCTTTGCGGAAGCGTAACGTCTCGACGATACGGATATATAGTTAACTTAGGAGAACCATGCCAGCCCATACGGCAATGGCCTCACTCTTGAGTCGGTGAAGCGGAAACCCACTCCACGGTCCACTCCTGAGGTTCCTCGCTTTGACACACATACTTCCCGCAGCAATCACAATAATCGGGCTGCGGGAATCCTGAAAAATAATTTCAACACAAACCCCGAGTATCTAATATACTCCGCAAGGCTTACCCGTCAAAAATGGTTCTAAGAACCGACCCTAGCATGCAGGGGGCTTGACCTGGCTTACGGGAACTTGCAAAATCAGCACTTAAAGTATTTGTCTAACTCATATTTTAGCCCAGTTAAGAGGGTTGGAACATGAATATAAATTTAGTGAGCTTTTCTAACAAAACATGGTTGCAATACATGAAGTAATTCTTCAAAACTCAGCAAGCTTAATCATCATATTCACTTGTTACTACGATGCGATCTGCTCGAGACAAGTGGTACTCATCACCGCGAGGGACGGCGATATATATCGATTTACACCCTGCAGGGGAAACCCAAATGCACGACATACGCATCATTTAAGAACACGTATGGCCACCTTTCGCAAGATCACCATAGATATGAGCCGGGTCCACCCTCCGAGTGTGCATCCCACATGCAACCACAGTAGCGTCGGGTCCAAGGGTAATAACACACCCTCCATCTATTCGCAAACCCGTGCATCCACCGTGACCAACACTTTGCACAAAGGGTGGAGAGACCGTCCAACACTACGACTCTCAAGTTACATCGGTTTACCAACTCCCATACGAAGGTATGCATTTGGTACACAACTCAATACTTGCTCGCGGAGTCACACGGTCCTCAACCGACACGCACGGGGCTATGGCGAACATAGGCGAACCTTGCCACCGCATCCTACACATGCATTTCCCGTACGGTCTCAATTTCATAATTATCATGTGAGAGGTAACAAAATTTAATCCCTAGACCGGGTGATCTCCAAATCACTCGGTGTTGCTACCGATGCCATTCTTAAGCATAGCACTAGCGATCAGGATTATACTTAACCAAGACCACAGGATACGGGGATCTAGTGCAACTAGGTTTCCGAGCAACTCCTAAACGTAAATGCACAATACATCATAGACGTATGTGAAAATAAAGAGAACTTTTAAAACATAGGTTATGCTCCGGGGCTTGCCTTGATGCGGCTCGTAGTCAGCACTCTCGAATTCGCTCACTTCAAGTTGGTGTCCTCCTTGATCTTCCGTTCCGGTCGGGGTTCCTATATGCATGCATACGAAGTGTATGAGTAACGGATGAACCCGTATTGTTATAGTTCATGGAACTTTCTCAATAAGATAATGTGACGAAATGTTTGCATAAATTAAACATGCTCTTGAGTGGTGATGATATGGTCATGATGGTGGTAAGTGTGGTTCGTTTCATGGGGACAACCTTCTAATTAGGTAACCTTTCCATCGTTTAGTATAAATGTATGTGCTGGTTTTTGAGATCAAGAAAATAGGGTATAATTCCTTATTACTTAGTATGCAAAAGGTTGATGCTCATTTCCTGGGATGAAGTTTTATCACTTTGTTAACCATCGGGCACATAGTACTCATCATTTCATGTGGTTTGCTACGATTAACCTACGTCATATGTGACCGTTCTTGCCCAAAAAGATAAATGTGATTATAATCTGTTTAATGGTGCCATGTAAGTGTGAAAAATTTGCTAACCATACAGCAAGTAAAAAGGCAATTGAGCTTAGTCCAAAACTCAGCCATTTTATCTCACTAAGTCAGGGTTAACAGGCTGCTGGTGTAGCCACCTTAAGGTGTTCCAAACTTAATATTTTGCCATAGAACTTAGGTAGTTCATGTTGGTTAACGTAAAGTGCATAACTCAAGGTTTACAACGAGCTTATGGCGGTTTCATTCGGATCTGTATTCAAAAAGTTATTGAATTTCAAAAACTGCAAGTTGTCACGCAGGCATAACGGTTTAGCATCTTAAAGCGCTTAAATCTTCATTTTTCTACACATGAAGTGCTGGGATTATGTTACCACGTTAAAGTACAAGTTATCTACTTTCTAAAGAGCCCTTGCTCATGCAGTTTGGATCTGGGGTCCAGAAGTTACATCATTTTTAAAATGCAATCTTGTTTAGGCGTTTGGTCACGATAGCATTTTCATCTCACTCAAAAATTAAATTTTATTATATAACCATAGGTGTTCATGCTCACCACGTTGTAGTACAAGTTACAAACTTTCGAATGTGCTTTGAATCGTTCAAATCCGTGGCGTATAACGTTAGTTATGATTTTTCTAAAATCCTTAATCGTTACGAAATTTTCAGCACGTTTCGAAATATTTCTAAGTGTTGGCGCGCGGGGGCTCGCCGGAGCGGCGGCGAAGCTCGCCGGCGACGCGCTAGAGCTCGCCGCAGGGGCCGGGCTTGGCCGCCTGCGCACGGATTTTAACGGCGCACCGTTTGGTGGGGGTGGCGAGGCGAGTGGGTGGACGGAGCTTCGCTCGCGTCGGGCTATGGCGGGTGCGGCGGCTCCGGCGTGGGAGCTCGTGCTCACCACCGAGCGAAAGAAGGGGCGGTCAAGGCTGAGAGCTTCACCTTCGCTCGGAGATGAACGGCGTGGGGTCGGTGCGGGCTGAGGCGGTCCGGAGCGTGCCGGCGTCGACGGGGTGGCGGTGCGCGGTGACCGGCGATGAAGAAGAAAGGGAATGCCTTCACCGTCCGGGCTCGGCTTGACCCGGGGAGAGACGTGAGGTTTAGCTGGGCCTTTGAGCATCTTCCAGAAGTGGAGGGGGAGCATGAGCTCACCTGAGCGCGGCGCAATCGAGCTCGCCGGCGCGGGAGCGGACGGACGGGGCTCGTCGGCTCTTCCGGGAATTGCAGCACTCGGAGTGCGAAGGGAGGCCAGGGAATGGTGGGGAGATGCGCCAGGAGCTGGCGAAGCAGTTTCACGCAAATGAGGGGCGTGGCAATGCGGAGAGGCAGCGCACGGGGGGATGAACCGGACGGCGGCCGTGGCGAACTTCCCTTCCCCGCCATCGACGGCCGAGCGTGCATGCTTCGAGGCGAAGCTTGGGAGGTGATGCGCGACGCGTGGAGCTGCACAGCGGAGGAAGGACGGGCGGCGCCTAACCGGCATGGGCGCCGGCGGCGAACGCCGCCGGCGGGTGGCCCCGGCCACCGTGCCAACTCGTTCAAAGGGATTCCCACTTATTTACAGTTTTGCCACTGCTGTTCTCTTCTCTGTAATTTGCTCATAGAATTTGATCCTTATGACATTTTTGCAAACCAAATTTTCTGTGGGTCCTCTGGATTATGTGGAACAACTTTCCTTATAGGCAAAAGTTCAGATTCGAAATGTAAAAATTTACAAAAATTGTTGAACAGATGCTGTTTCTGTTGAGAGTTGGATTTTTCTAGGGATTTGTGCTGACCCAAAAATTCAGGAAAAATGTCCTAAATTCATGTCTTGATATGTTCTATCAGATTGTGCAAAAATTTGGGGTGACCACTTTGGAAAATGTTTGAGATCTCAAGAGCTAGGGTTTTGGGAATATTAAAACCCTAATAGGACTTTAGCTTATTATTTCATGTGACTGGGCAATTGATTTTTGCTTTGCACATGCAATTCTCCTGTCAGCACAGTAACATTGTGAAATTGTGACACGGGGTGTCACAGAATGGATACGCAAAGACACGGTAACAAATTAATGAAGATAAAGGTGATGGAGATAGCCAACAGGTTGGTTCCTTACCGGTCCGGAATAACGAGAGGATTCCATATACCGGTATGGAGATGAGGTGGGTATCAAGACCGGTGTATGATAACTTGAGAAGCAAGTAAAGGAATAATTTGTAGTCTGTTAGCACTCTGAATCAATAAGGAAAGCTAGAGATAGAACTCCCATATATGTAATTCTTGTAATCGACTAGGACTCTACATGTAACCATAGCTCCCCCGGATATATAAGGCGGAGCAGGGACCCCCGAAAAATCTCTCGAGATCTTGCAATTAGCAATCTGCTAAAGGCAATACATAACATACAGGACGTAGGGTATTACTCTCCATTGAGAGGCCTGAACCATCGAATTCTTGTGTGTTACGTGTATTGCACCATCGAATTCCACGCTCGTGAGGGACTGGGTAGTTCTAGTGCCGAGTTTAAGACTCGACAAGGTTAACGCCATTGCTCCCGCCACCCCTAATATCTACGATGGTCGGAGGTGCCGATCATGTTCGAGCGAGCTCTGATCATCCGGAAGTACTTCCTAAAGCCGGCGGATATCCGCTTATTCTGGCTCCCATTGTTCGAAGGTACGATTGAAGAGAACTTTCTTTGATGGGGGAAGTTGCTTGGACATCCTTTTTGCTAAAACTCTGCTAGAGCTTGGCCTCTCCGTGGCTGACTTAGATCGCAGTGTTTCACCGTTTCATGGTATAATACCCGGTCAAAACAGCTATCCTTTGGGGCAAATTTCTCCGCCGGTGACTTTTGGGACAAAGGAGAATTACGGAAGGGAGAATATTATCTTCCAAGTAGCCGACATCGACTCGAGCATATCACGCGATACTTGGAAGACCGGCTCTGGCGAAGTTTATGGCCATCCCCAATTATCGGTATTTGATGCTTGAAGATGCCAGGACCAAATGGGGTCTTATCGTTCCGGTCCGATATCAAGACCGCTTACGCCTGTGAAGTACATAGCACTGAACTAGCCTCTCGAGTCAATTCAGGGGAAGAACGACGAGAAATCGGAGAAGCAGCTGAGACTCTAGAAGTGCGAGCAAGGTTGGAAGATGAAGTTCTAGCCAAGAAGATTACCAAGGAGAAGTCGAAGACCGATGCAATTGTTTCCAAGATTATTCAGCTCGATAAGTCGGACCCCTCTAAGGTCACCCATATAGGGGCTGACTTCGGGGACAAATAGGAAAGCGCGCTCATTCTTTTCCTCCAGGAAAATAGGGATATCTTTGCATGGCAGCCTTTTGACATGCCGGGTGTTCCTAGGGAGATGATTGAGCACGCACCGCTAGTGCGTCCCGATGCGAAGCCGATTAAGCGAGAATCTCCGGAGGTTTGCTCAAGACCGCAAGGAGGCCATTAAGAAGGAGTTAACTAGGTTGTTAGCAGCTAAGTTCATTAGGGAGGTGTATCATCCAGATTGGCTTGCCAAACCCGTCCTTGTACCAAAAAAGAATACTAAAGAATTAAGAATGTGTGTCGATTATACTGATCTCAACAAAGCTTGCCCCAAAGACCCTTTCGCGCTGCCTCGGATTGACCAAGTCGTTGATTCGACCACCGGCTGCGAGCGTCTTTGTTTCCTCGATGCTTATTCAGGGTACCATCAAATCCTCTCGAAAGTTGAAGATCAAATAAAGACCGCGTTTATCACCCCTTTGGAGCATACTTGCTATACAACAATGCCATTTGGATTAAAAAATGTCCGTGCTACATATCAGCGCGGCATGCAACGCTGTCTGGACTCGCAATTGGAAAGGAACGCAGAGGCTTATGTTGATGACATAGTGGTGAAATCTCGAAAACCGAGGATCTTCTCTCCGACTCGGCGAGAGACCTTCGATGATCTGCGAGTTTTTCCATGAAGCTTAATCCTGGAAAGTGCGTGTTTGGGGTTCGATCCGGAAAATTGCTTGGGATATCCGGTATCGTGGCGAGGTATCGAAGCTAACCCGGAAAAGATTCGGACAATTGTTAACATGAAACCCCCAAGCTGCTTGAAGGATGTTCAAAAGTTGACGAGCAGTATGGCTACGCTTAGCCGTTTCATTTCAAGACCGGGGTCGGGGGACTTCCGTTCTTCAAGTTGCCCAAGAAACAAGATAAGTTTGAATGGACGAGATAAGGCGCATACCGCATTTAACCAACTCAAAGAATACCTTAGTAACCCTCCCGTGTTGGTACCTCCGAACCCGATGAGACCATTCAGCTTATATATCTCCGCAACTACTCATGTGGTGAGCACGGTTTTGGCGGTCGACCGGAAGGAAGAAGGACACCTTCAATTGGTACAACATCCGGTATACTTTGTAAGTGAAGTCCTTACCGAGTCTCGGATGCGATAACTCTAGTTAGAGAAGCTAATACATGCTGTAGTGATAACCTCTCGAAAGTTGAAACATTATTTTCAAGCGCATCCCATTGAAGTCAAGACTAGGTTTGCTATTGGGGATATTGTACGAAACCGAGAGGCGGTTGGCCAAGTTGCCAAATGGGCTATAGAACTTGGGCAACATGAGATTACTTTTTCTTCGCGAACAGCTATTAAAGGACATGCCTTAGCTGATTTCATTACCGAGTGGTTGGAGACGCAAGTCCCGCAAGTGATTCAGACTTTGGAGTATTGGGAGATGTTTTTTGATGGGTCCCCGCAGCTTTCGAGCGTAGAGGACGGGGTCGTACTTCTTACCCCACGGAAAGAGCCCGTCGGGTATGTGTTGCAAATGCATTTCAGTGCCTCGAATAATACCGCGAGTATGAAGCTCGCTTCATGGACTCCGGGTAGCCGTTTAATTGGGAGTCGAGCGATTAGACATATATGGTGATTCGATGCTTGTAATTAGTGAAGTTAACAAGGTATGGGACGCTCATGATGATCATATGATTGCCTATCGTCAAGAAGTCGGGAGGCTTGAAGACAAATTCAATGGCTTGCGATTTTCTCATATACTACGCGGAAATAATTCCGTTGCGGATGAGCTAGTCGGACCGGGATCATCGAGACAAGCGGTTCCGCTTCGGTGTTTTCCTTCAAGTACCGAATAAGACATCTATTAAGATGGAGCGCAAAGCCACTATTATAGAAATAGAGGCGAAGCGGTCTTAGAGGCCAAGGCTTAGGAAGCGGTCTTAGAGGCCAAGGCTGAGGAAGCGGTCTTAGAGGCTAAGGCTGAAGAAGCGGTCTTGGAGGACAAGGTTGAGGAAGCGATTTTGCGACAAGACACTCGATCGCTTGAGGTTATGATTATTGATTCCGATTGGCGTACCCCATACCTTGAGTATCTACAATCTGGTAAAACTCCAGAAGATAAGGTCAAGAAGCAAAGACTGGAGGTCCGGGCACGCAGTTACTTGATTCTTGACGGAGAGCTGTACAAGCGGGGGAATAATATTTTGATGAAGTGTGTATCGGTCTCCGATGGTGTCCGATTGCTTGAAGACGTTCATAAAGGAATTTGTGGCAATCATGCTTCTTCGAAGACATTAGTCGGGAAAGTATTCGGACAAGGATTTTATTGGCCCACAACTGCCGATGATGCGCATAAGGTGGTTAAAAATTGCCAAGGATGTCAATTTTTTGCCTAACAACCACACACTCCAGCTCATGAATTACGGATAATTCCGATGACTTGGCCTTTTTCGACTTGGGGGCTTGATATTGTTGGACCTTTCAAAAAGGCGCCATGAGGATTTACGCACATTTTTGTGGCAATAGATAAGTTCTCCAACTAGATTAAACCTGAAGCCGTCACCGGTACGACTACTGCTCGGGCAATCAAGTTTTTACGGAATATCTTTGTGCGTTTTGGAGTCCCGCACAGTATCATTACCGATAATGGGTCTCAATTCACTTCGGAGTTTTTCAAGGATTATGCTGATAGTTTAGGAATTAAGATACAATATGCTTCGGTTGCGCATCCACAGAGTAATGGGCAAGTGGAGCGAGCCAATGGAATGATTTTGATCGGTCTTAAATCCAGAATTTTCGACCGTTTGAAGCCATATGCGGGAAAATGGGTTAAGGAACTGCCCTGGGTGCTCAGGGATTACGTACTAATGTTAGTCGGGCTATAGGACAATCTCCTTTTTCTTCGGTATATGGATCTGAAGCCATGTTACCTACAGAAGTGAATATGATGTCAGCTCGAGTGCGATATTATGATGAGGAGAAGTATGAAGACCAGCGTCAAGTTGAGTTGATTGCTGCGGAAGAATTACGAGATCAAGCCTTGATTCAAGCGGCTAAATATCATCGGGGGCTGCGTCGATATCATGATCGCATTGTGCGCACGCGGGAAGTTCAAGTAGGCGACTTGGTTCTTCGGAAGATTCAGTCCAACAAGAACAGGCATAAGTTGTCACCGGTCCGGGAAGGACCTTTTTCAGTTAAATCGGTCTCCGGACCAGGGGCTTATAGGCTTATGATCTTGGAAGAGGAAGAAATTCCAAATTCTTGGAATATTGAGCAGCTTCATCGTTTTTGTACTTAAAAGACTTCCGTGTAAACTTTTATATAATAATAAAGTATTCTTAATGTCCGATATGACGGTGTTTGTGTTTCTTGTGCCTCGATATTTTAATTTTGAATTAACTTATCCAGTCAGGGGGCTATTGTGTTAAGAGCGATCTGTGATATTATGATATTTCCGAATATTAAGACCAGTTATTTAGTCAGAAGACTGCTGCATTGAGAGCAATCTGTTAAGTTCAATTTTGACTTGTATATTTAGGAAGGGCAATTTTAAGCATTTTCCTTGTGAATTCCTTGTGAATACTGGTTGGTAGGCTGCTGTGTTAAGAGCGATCTGTGATATTACATAATCTTAAACCTTGAAGACTGGCTATTTTTCTATGTTACATAATCTTAAGAGCAGTCTCAGCTGGAGGCACCGGTATCCCCGGTCTTAGGGTCTTTTGCTAGTCTATCATCAATTGTCCCTTCGGAATCGGAGGGAGTAGACAACAAATCGGCATCAAGATCTTCAAAGTCATCTTCTACTGTTTGCCTAGCGGTGACCGCTGCATCTTGAGCATCTTGGTCTAGAGCGAGGACTGCCGCAGCTACATTTAAGGGAACACTTGTCGGATCCGGAGGAACATCCTCTATCGGTTCGGAAACGGTACCAATGAGTGAATTTTTCAGCTCATTAAACCGGTCTTCAATTGTGTTTGGGTGAGCGTCGTCTCGATACGGGTGTGTTGGTATTTCTTACGTCACGAATGAATCCGCAAGCGCACGGAATACCGTTGTAGCACTTCACCCGGGAGTATTCCAAGGTATCGTATTTATATCCGCGAGGGAACGGAGTATTTCTGCAACAAGGTTAGTTTACCCAAGGACAACCAAGACAACGTAGCAAAATAGGGTCGAGAGGGTGACTCTTATCTATTTATCCTTTAAAGGTAGACGAACGCAAGCTAGACTTGTTCACTTCGGGCACCGTCTTAGGCTTGGTCTGCCAAGCCACTCCGGTCTACGAAAGCTCTACTATGTACCCGAACGTGGAGGGTTCCTTTGGATGACAGGGCTGTCACTTCCTGCCACCTACCTCTACAAACCGTGGGGCACACAGCAAACAAAGGCGATCTCCGGCCCTAGACACCACGTCTATGCTATTGACCACTACTCTAGCCTCGGCCTAGAACCGAGTTCGAAAGCTAGAGCACTTCTTGCGAAGCGATGATCCCGTAAACAAGTATAACAAGAATTACGTCTAACACAAAGATATGTCACGATAGATAAGTAGATCACCACGTATAAATCACCAAAAAGAGTGTTTACACGCCAAGGTAAAAGAAAAGGAAATACTACTCCACTTTAAAAGGGAGGAACACTCCTTCCTCTTCCTTGCCCTCTCTCCTATTCTACTAAAATACAAGAGGCCCTTGGCCTAAGGATGAGAGTTTTGTCTTGTATCTTGATGTTGGTGGTGTGTTGAGAGAGGGGGTGTAGCCCTTTATTTATAGCCTTGGAAGGTCGGCAATTTAGAGGCGGTTCCGGACGTCGGTGGCATTAATTGCAGGTGGAACCGACCTCCGGACGTCGGTGACAAACCGCCGGAGAAAGATGGGCCAGGGGGTCCACTAGCGGTTCGGCCGAACCCACTAGGGTGGTTCGGCCGAACCGGCCCGGACTCCCCGGGCCCGGTTCTTCTCTCGGTGCCTTCCTCTGGCTGTCTAATGGCCCAATCCACTTGCTTGGTTTGATGTTGAGGCTCTGTTTTGTGGTTTTGGGCTTTTGGACTATATTCTTTAGTCCGGGGAAAATCCGTCGATTGCAAAGTCCATGTTTCGTGCATGTTTTCCCTGTTTTCATATGAATTGCACCTGCATTCGTAATTTCACCAAGACTAGTGGAAATTGTTAGAAATAAACCCTATGTCTACTCTTGGTGATGGTGTTTGGTTCGGAAAGGTGCAATATGTTGACGGTAAAAATAGACCATAAGGACCGTCAACAAGACCCCCACACTTAGCTCTTTGCTCGTCCTCGAGTAAAGCTTGTGAGCATAAGGCGGGAGCATACTTCTCATGGTATGATGCTAGCATACAAGTTATTCCAAGCCATACCTGCACCTGTGAACTTTGATGTGTCTACCATGTAATCTTGGGCGGTTTGAGGAATGGAACGGTCGTGATTCGAGTCATCGTAGCCACCTCTGCTGAGTCACTTGGTTTTTTTTTTTTTTTTTTTTTTTTTTTTTTTGAATAATTTTCAAAAGTGAAAACATAGCTCATACTCCTCGAATGATAGCTCTCAAATTGCTCGATGTGTATGATTCCTCACCAAGGCATTGGAATTGCCTCTTTTTATCCTACTTCTACAAAAGGCTTTATGTGGAGCTTGGTAGGGAATGAAAGAGAGGCATACTTGCATCACATATTTTTGCCGAACCAAAAGAGTGGATCCATGGAGAATGCAAGTCATACAATCTCGATCAAGATGTGCATGTGTGTATAATGGTAGCGAGGTGGAAAGCATACTCCCTTCTCTCTCTCTCTTTTTCAGATTTTTGAGGAGGACATGGCTAGTATTTTTTTCTTTCTTTCTCTCTTTTTTTTTTTTTTTTTTTTTAACATTATCCCTCTTTTCATTTTCAACATGCTCTACTTTTGTATGAGCAGGGATTATTCTTTCTCTTGCATAGCCATGTCTCCGATGATAACTTGAGAGAGGAAGGTAATAATGTGGAGTATTTATTTTGGTGGATGGATGGGCGTATTGCTTGACTTCCAGTGTAGAAGCTTAGTGTGAGGTGGAGTGTACGTGATCTTGATCATGAGAGTATAACAAGCTTCTCACTAGGGTCACACAATTTTGATAAAGCTCAATGCAATGACACGCAGCATATGTGTGTAGGCTTTGCAATGTGATCAACATATGGCTTTGGTGGGAATATAAGATCATTGAGGAGCATGAAGCTATAAATTTTAAATTTTTCAAGATAAATACCCAATTACTCTATGCAGGAGGAGCAAGATTCATCTCATCCAACCATATCACATTCGCCAACAACTTAGATAAACATGGGTTCCTATGAGATTGGTGTTCACAAGCAACGACATATGATGCGAGGAATAAAGAGTATGCGAGGCCAACCGTCTAGAAGCATGTAGTTTGAGGGAACAATAACGTTCATTTTATTCTTGAGTTAAATTTTAGTGATTGGCTCAAAAGGTTGGTTTAACTCATGAATTGGAGAGATAGAGTAGTGGGGTAGAATGCGCAAACCATCGCCTTGGGTGAAGTGGAGGCCAAGTGGACCATAGGATATTTGATCGAACCAAAGGTTCGGCCAAACCTTGCTTTCTTGTCCCGATGGCTCCACCTTCTTTTGTGTCGATTAGTGCGATGTTGTGCATCATGTTGGTGGGGAGATCTCAAATATGTGCGTGATGAAGAACTCAAGAGATCTCCCCCACACTTGTTCTTGTATCTGCTTTATTTATTCGAAACAAACAAAAACAAAGCGAAGACAAAGAGGACTCTACCGGGGTTAAAGACCGGGGAGCCTAGATTTATTGAATTAAACTTTAGGTGCCTTATGTGTTTGAAACAAAAGAGAGATGAAGCACCTTACTTATTATTTCTTTTTCAAGTGTTATTTGATTTTTCATTTTATAATTTTTATTTTATTTTGACATTTTCAAGGTGGAAGAAAAAGGATGCAAGTTGCGATACAAGTTACCTTTGTGGGGGAGGGAACCTCCCCCACACTTGTTCTTTTGCTCATGGCGTTTGATTTGGGGTTGAACCCAATGTGATTGTGGAAGGCCTTTGTGCGGTGTGGTCTGTGATGTTGGTGCAATGTTTTGGTGGGGAGATCTCGAACATGTGCGTGATGAAAACTCGAGAGATCTCCCCCACACTTGTTCTCTGCACCTGAGAATCCTGCCAAAAACACTACTCCTGCAAGCAATTTCCTCCAACTCGGAGAGGCAAGGTTAGCTCTCGGAGCACATACAAACAAGGTCCGGGTTAGATGACCGGACCTCATTTGTACAGCCGAGGAAGAAAGGCACAAGCATGTCATGTGGACCATGTTTGAGTGCGATCATGGGCAAGATATTCCTCGTTGATAAAAACAACTTGAGGCTTAGTGATATGAAAACTTGAAACAGTGTAAGCCCCAACTCTAGGAGTGATATGATAAAACAACGAGGTGCACTCAAGAAGTCCTAATTGCTTGGAAAGTTCTTAACCATTCATGCATTGCATAGGAGGGATTTTGATATCGTTAACCATGGCGAGAGGATTCTAAGCTCATTCCTCATACGAGATATGTCTATGATTGCTTTGAGGAACACAAGTCATAGCAAGCCAACCATGCATCAAGCACAAGAAGGAATATGATTCATTGCCAATGAGCATGCTTGTGAAGATCGGGAGTTTGTAGGCTCAAAGTTTGATAAGCAATGCTTATGAAAGCCTAGTAGATAGCAAGGATGTATGCATGAAGGGTGATACTCCCTATGGGAGAACCAAAGGGTAGTACCATTGTCTAACTACTACAAGGATGCATGGGAAATCATGTGGTAAGTAGGTGGGAGCCATACTCATCCACACGAATAAAAACCATATCACCCTTGGGCTCCCAATTATTAGCAAAGAATGTGGTCATACCTTTGTTGTGCAGAGATATCGAATTGAAGTTGTAGGCTTGTTCCTTCATTTCGCACACCACGACAAGGTTGGTGTCGAAAAGGAGTCTTGACATGTTGTTTTCATCAAGGTCCTCCTCCATGGGATCTTCGTGAGGCTCTTCATGCCAACCTTCTCACATTAGGCATGAGCTCAATGGAGGGGGACGAGTATGTGTCACGTCGGGGGTGACTTGTGCTTGAACTTGTCGCCTTTTTCAACGTGTTGATGAGCTGATTATTGGCCTTTCTCCTGGCTGCACATAAGAGCAAGAACACAAAAGCGAACTCGAGCACGGGTTATGTTAGTGAAAACCAAATGGATTTCCCGTCGGTTGCCTTTGCAAGGATTTTTTTTTCGCAACTTAATTTATTAAACAAATAGAAAAGAAGAGAAAGGGAAACCGTTTTCTTAACTTCCGGACGAAAAGCCAAAATGGTTTGTCTCAAAATTGTTTTTCTTTGAGAATAAATTTCTAAAAAAAAAAAAAGAAGAGTTGGAGACGATCGAAGATGGAAGAAGTTTATTTTTGAAGGACTCCAACTATGCAAATAAGAAAACCAAAGAGAAAATCTTTTTCTTAAACTTGAGACAAAATATCGTGGAAAATTGGGGAAATGCGAGAGCAAGAATTTAGCTTTTAAGGGTGCTTGAATGCGGAAGGGATGAAATTGAAGAATTCAAACACCCTTGCATCCAAAAAGAAATAAAGTTTAACTTGGTCAACAGCCCCATAATGGCTATAGGCTTTAAAGTCAAGGGGGTTGTGCCAAAATTCCATCAAAACTTTTGCTCAAAGCATTTTCCAAAAGGTTGGGTCGAGTTAAATTTTACCAAACTTATTCTCTCAGATTTTATTTATTTTTTTTTCAAGGAGAAAAAAAAAGAACAAAATAGGAGTTGGAGAATGATTCCAACAAGGAGGGAGTTTATTTTGGAGAAACTCCAATTATTCAAATGGAAAAACCAAAAGGAGAAAGAGAAGGAAAAATCTTTTTCTTGAACTTGGGGCAAACAATAAAAATTCTCGGAAAATGCAAGAGTAAGAATTTTGGAAGAGAGTGCTTGAGTGGAGTGTAAGTGAAGGCACGAAGCACTCTTGAAAACCAATATAATGAAATGAAGTCCATTTTTGGTTGACAACCCCATGATGGCTATGTGTTAGAAAGCCGAGAGGGAGTTGTGCCAAAATTCCTCCAAAATTTTGCTCAAAGCATTTTTCATAAAAAGATTGCCTCAAACTCATTTTCCAATACAAAAAGGTTTGAAGAATCCCAAAATGGTTTGGAACAATTCAAACATGCAGAAAGCAAATATGCAAGGAATGCGGTGTACTGGTGGGAAAACAAACATGCATGTGAAGAACAAATGGTTTGCATTTATATATATATATATATATATATATATATATATATTTTTTTCAGATAAATCAGAAAAAATCCGAATATGCATGTTGAGGAGAAATTCAAATATGGAGGAAGCAAATATGAGATAACTACCGATTATCCTATCGGCAAGGGCATCATCATTTTAAGTCCGATGAGCAAGACTTTTCTCCATCATCATGATTTGTCAATAAAGTCCCGGAGAAGGACCTGCAAGGTTAGTGCCAACAATATACAAGCACGATATTTGCAATATTTATGATAAACAAAAGTATCTACAACCATCCTAAAGAACATATAGCAAAACAAGGCACCAAGGTGGTTGTGGGCAGCGAAGTGGTGTTGGCACTAACGAGGCATTGACCCTAGAGATTCATGATGTGAGCATGTGTCATGTGGTTGTTCAAAGAAGAAGCTCCCATGCTCATTCAAAGATTCCTCTTTAGATTCTAGAGTCGATGCCTCATGAAATTCCATGGCCCAAGGTTTGTTTTCAAAAAGTTCTTGATCATCATCAAGAACGGTGCGTGAAGGGCCGGAGGGAAAAGGCTCAAATGGTGAAGAGGACCGTTTGGGTTCATAGGCATGAAAGGTTTCGTCAAACTCATCCTCTTCATGGGTGGAAAACTTTGCATCCTCATATAATGAAGGCTCGAGCGATCGGGTTCGGGATATGAACTTCACTTGCTCAAGTGGTTCATGATTGTGATGAGGATTCTCCAAAGGATTTTGAGTGGTGGTGGTGGTGAAAACGGTTTTCCCATGATTCTCCGTCATATCCTCCTTATGAAAAGGGTTTTTAGGAGGATCGGGAGGAGAAGGAGGTGGCGTCTTTACCCATGTGTAATTCGAGGTGTTTCCAAAATTTTCAAAAATTTCTTCCTCAAACTCAAAAGGGAACTCAAGAGGTTCATCTTCCTCTATCATTGCTCTTGTGTTAGATGAGGACTCGAGTGTTGGGTCTACCTTTGTAGGCACCAATTGTTGTGTTTCTTGCACAACGAGTTCTTCATCTTTTGACTTCGGCTCAACGAGTAAGTCGGCGGAAAAAGGTGTGTTTTCCACAATTCGATCCAAAAGTTCGTGTGCTTCCGCTATGGTCTTATGAGAAAAAGACCCACCCGCGGCCGTGTCAATATAAAGTGCGGTATCGTTGCTCAATCCCGAATAAAAGTGTTGTAATAAAACGGGTTCGGGGAGCAATAATTCTGGTCCGGAGTACGTTAG
This sequence comes from Chloris gayana, assembly GCA_031894775.1. Lineage (NCBI taxonomy): Eukaryota > Viridiplantae > Streptophyta > Magnoliopsida > Poales > Poaceae > Chloris > Chloris gayana. The sequence goes on from JAUNZO010000020.1 coordinate 69,102, forward strand.
AGAACGAGAACCGAATCCATGACGCACTTAAGGTTTCCTTTTCTTCTTGTCGAAAGCCTATTATTTCCGCTCGTAGAGAAGTGATACGAGATACGGGGAAGAATGCTAGACAAAATTTGTCTCGCAATTCTTTCCAATCACCGTTCACTCTCTTAGCGGTGTAAGTGTACCATTGCTTCGCCTTCTCATTGAGAGAGAAGGGAAACAACTTCCACTTCAATGTTTCTTGTGTCATGCCATGGATCAATCGGCATGAACACAAATGTTCAAACTCTCGCAAGTGTTCATAAGGATTTTCATGTTTCAAACCCGAAAAGGATAAACCTCTAATCATCGAAATGTAATCGGGGAAGAACTCATAGCCAGGTGAAGAAATAGGTTGTGATGATGATGGTGGCTCTAAGAGTTCACCCCGTGGAGTGGAGAAAGATTGGATGGTTGGGTGTGACTCCATGATATGTTTTTGTGAAATTTTGAATGTAAGGAAAAAAAATAAAAACAGAACGGTAAGTAAGATAGATTACGAGGGCAAACCTGATTCGTTACAAAGATAACAACCGTTCCCCGGCAACGGCGCCGGAAATGCTTGTTGGTATTTCTTACGTCACGAATGAATCCGCAAGCGCACGGAATACCGTTGTAGCACTTCACCGGGAGTATTCCAAGGTATCGTATTTATATCCGCGAGGAACGGAGTATTTCTGCAACAAGGTTAGTTTACCCAAGGACAACCAAGACAACGTAGCAAAATAGGGTCGAGAGGGTGACTCTTATCTATTTATCCTTTAAAGGTAGACGAACGCAAGCTAGACTTGTTCACTTCGGGCACCGTCTTAGGCTTGGTCCGCCAAGCCACTCCGGTCTACGAAAGCTCTACTATGTACCCGAACGTGGAGGGTTCCTTTGGATGACGGGGCTGTCACTTCCTGCCACCTACCTCTACAAACCGTGGGGCACACAGCAAACAAAGGCGATCTCCGGCCCTAGACACCACGTCTATGCTATTGACCACTACTCTAGCCTCGGCCTAGAGCCGAGTTCGGAAAGCTAGAGCACTTCTTGCGAAGCGATGATCCCGTAAACAAGTATAACAAGAATTACGTCTAACACAAAGATATGTCACGATAGATAAGTAGATCACCACGTATAAATCACCAAAAAGAGTGTTTACACGCCAAGGTAAAAGAAAAGGAAATACTACTCCACTTTAAAAGGGAGGAACACTCCTTCCTCTTCCTTGCCCTCTCTCCTATTCTACTAAAATACAAGAGGCCCTTGGCCTAAGGATGAGAGTTTTGTCTTGTATCTTGATGTTGGTGGTGTGTTGAGAGAGGGGGTGTAGCCCTTTATTTATAGCCTTGGAAGGTCGGCAATTTGGAGGCGGTTCCGGACGTCGGTGGCATTAATTGCAGGTGGAACCGACCTCCGGACGTCGGTGACAAACCGCCGGAGAAAGATGGGCCGGGGGGTCCACTGGCGGTTCGGCCGAACCCACTAGGGTGGTTCGGCCGAACCGGCCCGGACTCCCCGGGCCCGGTTCTTCTCCGGTGCCTTCCTCTCGGCTGTCTAATGGCCCAATCCACTTGCTTGGTTTGATGTTGAGGCTCTGTTTTGTGGTTTTGGGCTTTTGGACTATATTCTTTAGTCAGGGAAAATCCGTCGATTGCAAAGTCCATGTTTCGTGCATGTTTTCCCTGTTTTCATATGAATTGCACCTGCATTCGTAATTTCACCAAGACTAGTGGAAATTGTTAGAAATAAACCCTATGTCTACTCTTGGTGATGGTGTTTGGTTCGGAAAGGTGCAATATGTTGACGGTAAAAATAGACCATAAGGACCGTCAACGGGGTGTCACCCGGTACGGAAGCTGGAATTGTGGTGGATTTGCCTATGGTCAAGGAAGTAGTACGTTTCCTCGTACTAGGAGCTTGAACCACTTGTCCGGACTCGGATATTTTTGGAGCTATACCAGACGGTAGAGGGAAAGACCGGTCCAAAGTCCTTCGAGTGAGATTGGAGGAAGACAGACCGGCTTGAACAGCGAGGAGGGCGGTATTGCCTTCGAAGTCTTCTCCCCAAGTATCGTTAGGAGGGAGTGGGGGATGACTTCGAAGTTATCCATTTTCTGCATTGGACAATCATATTTGAATAATGGGATGACGATTAAAGATATTAGAATTTGAGAAGAAGAAGAATACTTACGGGGTCTCGAGGATTTGACATACTGAATGCCGGACCCACTCTTTGGCATCTTGATAAGTCCGGCTTTGGCTGGAGCATTTGCTTGATGCGAATTTCCAATTGATCTACATCGGTGAGAGGTGTTCCATCCGGTGGATTGGCCACATCTTCATTGAAGCACCACGCCGGATGCTCCTACCTCTTCGATGGTTGGACTCCTCGCACGATGAAGCTCCAAAGAACCGTCTCGGCGGTGAAACCTTTGACTTTTTTCAGGTGTTTGATACTTGCTAAGAGAGCGAGGATTTCTTCATCTTCCTTGAGCTTCTCCCTGCTATCCGGGGTAAGGAAATTTTTGGCTACTTTGGCATTAAAAGGGGGAGAGCAGGCTGGGGATTGTCACGGAAGAACCACCCGTTTTTCCAAAAGGCTAAGCTTTTGTTCGGAGACAGGGAGAAGTATTCATCCGTGCTCTAGCATTGAATTCCTACCCCACCTACTGCAGCGTGGTGGTCCGATGAGCGAAGTGGGCGGATTTGGAAAAGATATTGGAAAAGCTTGAAATGAGGGCGAATTCCAAGGAAAGCCTCGCAAAGATGGATGAAAAAAGCGACTTGAAGGATGGAATTTGGGTTTAGATTTACTAACTCCCATCCATAGAAGAAGAGTAGCCCCCTAAAAAAGGAGCAGCATGGAAGATCAAGACCACGAAGGAAAAAGATTTGAAAACTAACCGTTGGGAGTCGTGTATTCCCCATGGGATTTGGCCAGGGGTAGGGACACTCCGGTTCGAGAATAGGCTGAGGGGGAAGATATCCATCAAGAACCGCTTCATTAAGCGATGTCTCGGTAATTTTGCTACTGCCCGATCCTGAATGCCGAAAGGGAGCCGGCTACGGGGAACAGAAGATGACGGAGTAGGGTTGGCGGCATATTTCTTCTTGCCTATCTTAAGAGATGAAAAAATGAAAGCTGAGATTGGTTTATGCAGAAAGGAAGAGCAATGATCGTGAGGTCCGAAGAATAAGGGTGTATGGCGGGCGCGTATGGAGCTTCGGGAATGGGTTGACCCATGTTGACCTTTTAGTTCCTTTTATAAGCTCCCGAGCTGGGCTCGAGGGCTGGAAAGTTATTGGGCTATTTTTGTGAATTTGGCATTAAATGATTTATGTCGTGATCTGTGCAATTATGACCTAACGGTCATAAGGATATTAAAGATCTACTTGTTAAATTGTGCAAATTATGACCTAACGTCCATAAGGATAAGTCACCGTGATTATTACGGTCGTGAGAAATGTTTCGTGAATAAAAAAGCGGTCTGAAATATGAACTTTTCAGATCATTGGATTAATATAGTGCCGAATTTCGTAAGTTGGGAGTATGAAAGATTTAGATCTTGCCTAACTCAATGTTAATGGATGCCTTAGGTCGTGGGTGTTAATCATTCGGCTGATTATAGGCCTTGGAGACTCGAGTCGATGTGAGAATATGGGGAATAAACTGGTCCGATCAATCAGGATTTTGCTTCTTAGTTAAAATTAACTAAATACGATAAAGTTAAGACTGACTTAAGCGGTCTTAAAAGGATATGTGGTATGACTGGTTCGACCGATCCGAAAAATGTGTTCTTGGCAGATCGAGAGGAATGTGATTTGATGGAAAATAATAAAGCATAGTCTCTCAAGAAAGACTCTTGCGTTATTTGCGATCCTCAAATGATACAAGAGTTGGGGACTATACCTAATTAGGTGCACCTGACCGGTGCACCGTGTTCAAGAGCGGTCTGCAGAGATCGCGGGAAGTGGAAAATAATGGAAATTCAAAGGAGCGGTCCGTAGAGATTGCATATTAAAGGAAATAATGAAGAATCGACTAGCAGACTCTTGCACTATTTGAAAAGAGTTCAAATGATCCAAGGGTCGGGAGCTATACCCAATTGGGTGCACCTAATCGGTGCACCGAAGAAAAATATGTAGTGATTCATGTCTACCTAATTAGGTGATATGGAGGATAAAAATACCGATTTTTTGGGCTTTTTGAAGCGCCTTGAACAAAGAAGAAACATTGCAGCAGATTAGAGTTCTTTTTAATTTTACCATAGAATCAAGACCAACATGCAGAAGACTGGTCGGTCTTATTCAAGGTCAAATCAAAAATTACTCGACGGCTGCTGTCGCATACTTGCCTTATGGGTATACAGATGATAAAGGAATGGATACTTAAAGACACGGTAACAAATCAATGAAGATAAAGTCGGCGAGAGATAACCAACAAGTTGGTCCCCGACCGGTCTGGAATAACAGAAGATTCTATATACCGAGTATAGAGATAAGGCGGGTATCAAGACCAGCGTATGATGACTTGAGAAACAAGTAAAGGAGCAATTTGTAGTCTATTAGGACTCTGAACTAATAAGGAAAGCTAGAGATAGAGTCTCCGCATATGTAGTCCATGTAATCGATTAGGACTCGCATGTAACCCTAACTCTCTCGGATATATAAGGCGGAGCAGGGACCCCCGAAAACTCTCTCGAGATCTTGCAATTAGCAAGCTGCTAAAGGCAATACATAACACAAAGGACGTAGGGTATTACTCTCCATCGAGAGGCCCGAACCTGTCTAAAATCGCGTGTTCTTGTGTGTTCCGTGTGGTGCACCATCGAATTCCACGCTCGTGAGGGACCGGGTAGTTCTAGTGACGGCCAAGGCACGACGAACACTTCGTCGAGGAACCTACCATATAAAGAATCATTGAAGCTCGGTAATATGCTAATACGGGAAACTTGAAAAATTTAACAGAAAGAATCACATTTGACGTAATACCTCTTCTAAGGGCACGTAATCTGGGTCCTCATTAATACCCCTAGGTTCACGAGGTCGGGGGTGGGGGTGGGGGAGGGGTGAGGATCCTCCGGTTCTTCCCATTCTCCACTTGATGCGGAGCTTTCATGGTTCATATCCACAACATCCTCTTGTGTATACTTGGATCGGGAGGTTGTCTTCCGGACTATCTTGTAATGGTATCTTGTTCGCCATTATAGGATTTGATACCTTTAGGGTAACAATGAAAAGATTTAGTAGCAAATAATTAGAGGAACGAGTTAAAATAGAGGAAATATGACAGAAAAGGATTATTTAGCATTGGCATCAGAACATGGATAGCATCGGAATCAAATAGTAGAAGAGGAAGACGAGATAGAAGGACATATAATGTAGAACACTTTCATAAGAAAGGCAGGTGCACACTACGCAATGTATACCACAATTTAGACGACCTCGAGGTAAATAGGTCAGGATACTTGGGTATCCTCCAGAAAATCAAATATAATGTGCCATACACATTACAAAGATGATCCGGAAAATACCCATGCATCCCACCATGTCTAGCTAAGGTCGTACGAGTTGCGGTATGTCTTGCATTTTATTGTACCAACCTTCCTAATGAAAGACACCCTACATTCTACATTCTTCCACCCCATCTTCCCCTTCTCCTATATATACATATGCTTATCAAGAGTCATCGTCATCTGCCAAAAAGTTAGAATTTTTTAAAGACTTAGTTGAAAATATATTTTTTCCAAGAAAAGGAGTATATTCCATGGCATCGAACGGGGATAGAAGAGGATGCAGACGAGGAGGATGGACATAAAATGTAGAACACTTTCATAAGAAAGGCTGGTGCACACTATGCAATGCATACCACAATCTATACGACCTCGAGGTAAATAGGTCAGGATACTTGGGTATCCTCCGGAAACTCAAATATAATGTGCCATACACATCACAAAGATCATCCGGAGAATACCCAAGCATCCGACCATGTCTACCTAAGGTCGTACGAGTTGCGGTATGTCTTGTATATTTTTGACCAACCTTCCTAATAAAACACACCCTACATTCTATATTGATCCCCCCCCCCATCTACCTCCTCTTCTATCAACAATCATCATCCGGCGAACAAGTTAGGATTTTTTCTCTCGGTGCGGGTTGCCGAATGAACTTCCATCCAACGCTATCATTAAGGTCGTCGACTCGTATGTCAACATGTTTCCAACATCCGAGGATGTAGTCCATGCTGCCACACTAATCTCACTTTGCCCGCTTTCATCATCGAGCATGGCTAGACCATGAAAGAGTGGAAGAGATTAAAGAGAGGTGAAAAAAGAGAAAAGATAGGATGAAATAGTTTTTATTTAAAAACAATGGTCTAGCCATGAAAGAGAGGAGAAAAGAGGAGGAAGAGAGGAGAAAAGAGAGGAAATAGAGGAAAGAGAGAGGGCTTATGAAATATAGAGACGGTTATATATATTCTTACATCAATAAATCATAAATCATCAATGTACATAAATAAAAGGAGGCATGACCGCAAGCAGTCATATGTGGCAACCAGGGAACAAGTTCTATAATAAGTGGACAAATTCAGACCAAGGAGAGGAAAGAGAGAAGAAAAGAGAGAAAGAGAGGAGGATGGAGAGAAAGAGAGGAGGAAGAATAGGTGCAGCATAAGGCACTTATATATATTCTTACTGCCTCGATTACATCAATGATCAATCATCAATCATCAGTCACATATGAACTAGGGCAGAACCGGTTTGCAGTTCAATTCCAAAGTCAACACTGTCACAACTATGCGAGCAAGGAAAATATAGCAACGGGACGACCCACAGTCCACAAGCAGGCAAAATATAGCACGGCTACTAGGGAACAAGTAAGGACCGATGAGAAGCACTGAAAATCAGCACTGAAAATAGTCATATGTGACTGATCACATTATAACTATAGTATGCATCTCCAAATTCACATTATAACTATGGTATGCATGTCCAAATTCAGTTATACAGAAAATAATCATGAGCAGGAAATGACTGACTGAATCCATCGATTCACAATCCACAAGAAGGCAACAATGAGAAGTTCTATGAGTGACTGAATCCATCGATAAACATACGACCAACAGCAACCAAAGTAACGGCCACTGCAACCATGCAACCAACGACAACTAGAGATCATATAGAAGACAGAATATAGCAGGCAATGTATAACAGGGATAATATAGCAGGCAAAATAAGCACAAAAAGTGCTTCCAGTTTTAACAGGGAGGGCTCCTTTCGGATAACAGTTTCTCCTCCCTTGTTTTTAGGAAGTGCCATATGCAACACAAATATTTCTGCACTAAGGACACTACGTAACATCAGAGCCACCATTTTTTAGCATAAGAATCATCTATACACGGTCTAACCCAAATTCTGCAAAATTACTGAAATTCAGAATGCACCTATAGGGAATGTGGCAACATGCAAGCGTAAACAACTTCCCAAAAAACTGATGACAATGAGGGAACATTTGGCACGCTCCATTCAACTAACCATCATCATCAATCATCAATGCAGTAAACAAGAATTCAATCCATACAACAAGCCATCATCATCAATCATCGGTGCATTAAAGAAGGGGGAAAGGGAGAGCGGGCTGGCGTACCGGGAGGGGAAACCGATCGGTGAGGGGGAACGGGAGAGGGGGAGGGAGAAGACGTACCGGGTGAGGAGGGAGGCTCGGTTGGGGAGGCGCGGCGGGCCGGAGGAGGCGCACGCGGCCGGGGTAGAAGGGCGAGCTCGTCGGGGCCGCGGGGCGCTCGTCAGCACCACGGGCCGGTGGAGGAGGGAAGAGGCTGCGACAAGCTCACGGACGCCACGAGGCGTAGCTCGTTAGACCGATCCGGGAGGCCGAGCTGGGAGGAGGCCACGCCGACGCGTGTGAGCCCGGCGAGGAACCCGAGGAGGAAGGTGATCGAGCGCGAGGAGCAGCGGCGGGCTAGAGGAGGCGCACGTGGCTGGGGCGGAGGGGCGAGCTCGTCGGGGTCGCGGGGCGCTTGTCGGCACCGCGGGCCAATGGAAGAGGGAAGAGGCGGCGACGAGCTCACGGATGCCACGAGGAGTAGCTCGTCGGGCAGATCCGGGAGGCGGAGCTGGGAGGAGGCGACGCTAGCGAGGCGAGGAGAAGCCCGCGGGGGAGGGTGCGGCGTGGGCAAGGAGGAGCTTGCGGGGGAGGGCGGCGCGACAGAAATGGGCAGCCTAACGGCGTGGTTGTCGAAGGTGGCCACCGGATAGGGTTGGCACCGACGCGGCCCGCTTTATAGCCACCATTAGCCACGGTTGGCGATGGTGGAGGGGGTCCCACATGTCGGTGGGACAAATAACAATAGCCACGGCTCACATCAACACCAACCGTGGCTATTGCTGCTTCCACCGACATGTGGGGCCCACATGTCGAGACACATACAATAGCCACGGTTCGTTACCAAACCAACCGTGGCTATTGTTTCTTTCAGCCTCACTTGTCATTGAGTGAGTTTTTTTCTTATATAATTTTTCTTTGACTTCTTCAATTTGTATTCTAAAAACTATAATGCCTTTGTATCTAATTTTTGGCATGCCCTTGTTTTAGTTGTTTACAAACACATATGTATTTTTTGTTTTTTGTACTGCATAACTTTTTAATATAATATTTGATCTACAAAATTGTTTTCTCGACTTTTACATGACCCAAATAATTTATAAAATTCCAACAAAATTACAGTACATTTTAATTGGTATGATAGATGTGTGTGCCAATTTTCAATTCAAAAATAAAACAAATTGTCCAGATACAAAAAATCAAATGACACCACATTTTTTTATTATTTTGCACATTTATCATTTGCAAACTATAAGCCCGTTTGACCTACATTTTGGCATGGCACTGTTCTAGAGCATTCCAACTCACTTATATTTTTGATAATTTTTTTAAAAGATTTTTACAAGAAAAGTAGTTCAAATTGGACTATGTGTCTCGAGTGAGTGGAGTTTTATATCTGAAACTCATGTTGTTTGCTACCAAACACATTCATATGTTTTAAAAAATTGAACCAGAAATTCCACGTGTGTGTTTATTAGTGTCATGCATACCGACGTAATGTTGAGGTCAAAAGCGATACGGTTTATGAAACAAAAATGATTAAATAAATGTCAAACTTACCCTAAGTAAATTTGAAGAAAATTCAATAAAATAGTTTGTAGATTCTTACAAAACAAAGTCGAAATGGATAGATTGGAATTTTACACAAATTTAGAAATAAGAATCAGTAAATTTGGACAATATTTGAATTCTATATACAAGTTTCAAAATTTAAATAGGAATTATAAAAAACACAACCTAAATGAACTAGTGGATGAACTATTAATGGGCCTCATATTAAGAGTGAGGCCCAAATCACTATTTTAATTTAAAAAATATTATTTAATTGATTTAAATTGTTCAAAAATAATTAACTTACAAACCGACACTTAAAAGAGGTTATATGTCGCTTCTTATTTTCAAAATTTTTTAAATTAAACCTTGTTATTTTTTAGGATTTCAAATAAAATTGAACCTAAACATTATATATTTGAATATTTTAACGAAATATATATACAAATTTTAAAATTTAAAACTAAATATATAAATAAATTTTAGAATTTGTATCTAAAGAGTTATAATAAACATACGAAAAGTTAAAATTTTGGCCCATGGGCCCGAGCCCTCGAGAGAACAAGATCAAAGTGGCCCAAGACAACCAGGCGGCCCACCAGCCGAAGCAGGCCCATAATTTATTAGCAAGTTTAAAGCCATCTCGCGGAGTGGAGCTTATAAGCTAGCACGGGCGACTTTGGGCGGGCGAGGTGGTACTAAATCCCGCCCGCCGCGCACCCGTCAGCTATAGCCACGGTTGACTTCTTCAACCGTGGTTATTGTTAACCTTAACAATAGCCACGGTTGAAGAAG
>JAUNZO010000021.1:0-194283 GCA_031894775.1 Chloris gayana
AGCAGCAGCACTTGCGCGCGGATCCGTGGCTGAAGGTGGCGGAAGTTGTTCATCTCTATTTGCCTCTTACGCTTCACGACGATCGCGTTCGGCTTCGACTCTCGCCATCCTTGCTGCTTCTTTAGCAGCTTCCTCGAAAGTGAGTTGTCGGATAACTTGTCCTGTCATGAACACTTGGAAAAAGACTGGAGCGTCTTCCTCGGAATCAATATCCAGCTTGGGAAAACAGCTTTTCGCCGCAGCCGGGCACCGTGTCGAGGCATAAGCGTAGGGAGTCCGATGTTTCGCGCTAAAGCTGCGTCGGACCCGCTAAGTCCTGAATCGGAGGTGTCAACCGTGGCAGGTGATCGCGCTTTAGAAGCAGCGGCCCGGCAACGAGTCGGATTCATCAAAGACAATTCGCCGTCCGAGTCGGCTTCAAAGTCGAGGGACCCGAAGCGAATCTTGAAGCCGGGCTCGAAGTCGACGACAAACGAAGTGGCCATCGAACTCGCTAGGAACTCGCCGGGACCGCTTCTGGCGCGCCAAATGTCGAGTCTTAAACTCAGCACTAGTACTACCCGGTCCCTCACGAGCGTGGAATTCGATGGTGCAACACACGTAACACACAGGAACACGCGATTTTAGACAGGTTCGGGCCCCTCGAATCGAGAGTAATACCCTACGTCCTGTATGTTATGTATTGCCTTTAGCGATTTGCTAATTGCGAGATGTCGAGAGAGTGTTCGGGGGGGGTCCCTGCTCCGCCTTATATGTCCGGGGGAGCTAGGGTTACAATCGAGTCCTAGTCGATTACATGAACTACATATATGGAATTCTATCTCCGACTTTCTTTATTGATCCGAGTCTTAATCGGACTACAAATTGTTCAATATCTTGCTCTTCAAGTCATTGTATACCGGTCTTAGTATCCGCCTTGTTTCCATACCGGTATACGGGATCTTCTATTATCCCGAGTCGAAGACCAGTCTGTTGCCTATCGCCATTATCTCGTATCTTCCTTGATTTGCCACCATGTCTCTGCGTATCCATTCCTTCATCATCCGTATACCCATAAGGCAAGTATACGACAATGTTCTTTACCGTCTCGAACACGACACTAGGGGTCCAACGTCGAGGTTCTTCGCCTTCCTCAATAGTGCCATCGAACTATCTCTTCAACAAGCGATACCTATGGTTTCATGCTAGGAATCGACGGTTTCGCGTGTACACTATCTTCCGGGATGATGGAAGATACACATGGGATGTATCATCAACGCATACAAAACAACCGTACTTTTCTTTGACCTGTCCCGATAGCGCCCTTAGAGCCGGGAATCACTTAGCGTCAAAAAAATGATGGCTTTGAGCAAGAAGGGTGCTCTACGGTTCTCATTCCATATACTAACCCCTTCTAACTACGGTTCTGCATGTCTTCCAATAATGGTTCCAAGAACACATATATGTCATTACTAGGTTCTTTCGGACCGGATATAAGGATTGTCAATAGTAAGTACTTTCTCTTGTGACACAACCATGGTGGAAGGTTGTATATTGACAGTATAACCGGTCAAGTGCTTTGCGGGTTCCTCAATTGACCATGAGGATTCATCCCGTCCGTACTCGGAGCAAACCGTATGTTCCTTGTCTCTTCGAGAGAATTCTAGATGGTTAGAATCAAACTTTTTCCATAGCTGGATGACTAAGTTTCTTTGGGTCCCTATGGCGCGAATGCCACGTCATCGGTTCAGCATCCTTGGGGTTGGCAAACAAGCGTCTTATCCGATCGACAAGCGGTAGGTTCCACATGACCAAGGTAGGAATCTTCGTTTGTTCGCTGTCATCGACGGTGATGCTTTTCTTCCTCTTCCTCACATTCCTATTGCTCTTCTTTCCACTAACAACTAATGTGTCCGCATCATAGTCGTCCTTGCACTTGTACCGACTACGCTTGCATCTTGGGCATCTCACGGCGTCCTTGTATTTCCCCCGATACAATATGCAATGATTTGGGCACGCGTGAATCTTTTGCACGCCCAACGAAAGTGGGGATATGAGCTTCTTAGCAAAATAGGTGCTCTTTGGCAACAAGTTGGGCTTCGGTAGAATGTCCGAAAGGAGTTCCAACAAATCCGTGAAACTAGCATCCGACAAACCATGGATGGCCTTTAATTTCATCAGCTCAAGTACTATACGTAGCACAGTACACAATTTTTCACATCCCTTAGATTCCTCGTATAGTGGATCCTTCGATGCTTTCTCCAGCGATGCAAAGTTGCTCAACCCTCTCGTTATCCCTCCATTGAGTAACACTTGCGGTTCAACGTGTTGCAACATTTCCTCAACATCAAAATCACATGATGGTTCTGTTACTTCCTCGGCTCGAACAGGCTCCTTGTCTTGTTGACATGATCGTGAATATCAAGGTCATCGTCAACATCACCATCGACAGATTGCTCGGGTATTGCCTCCACCACGTCTTCACCATGCTTTGTCCACCGGGTGTAGTCCTTAACAAAACCTCTCGTTATTATGTGTGAATTGATTATAACCGTATCTTTCCACAGTTTCTCATTTTTGCAATCACAACACGGACAATGTATTTCATCCCTTCCTTCTCGCTTAGCATGTTGTGCGACCTTCGTGACAAATGCCTTGACTTACCCTCAAAAATAACTTCCCGCTCTTGACGCCTCATACATCCAAGATTTATCCATACCTCAAGCACTACATATCAAAAATAATTATTCCTTCAACAAAACATGGGACAATATATCTCGTAGGATCAAGTTTCGTGAGCTACAAATAAATTGACCAACTAGATACGTAAATTATTTTAACGAAAAATACAAATTTCCTCCTTTACCTAACCTAGATCTCCATCTATCATGAGAAACCTAGCTATATAATTTTCCTCCAGGAGAAGCCTAGAGATACAACTTTTCTCCATGTAAAAGATAAAAGACTCAAGATACAAATAGATGGACAAAAACCAACCATAGCTCTACACATATAGAGAATTGTGACAAATAGGCATAAAATTCAAAGTAAATTACAAAGCAAAAATTCTACTAGATTCCAACATGATAGGTAGAAATAATACATGGGATAGATTCCCCTTACCCTAGGGAACAAACCTATCCCTAGGGAACAAATCTATCCAAGAAAAACAAATTCAAAACCTCCGCCCCTTGTTTTTCGATTTTTGTCCGAAATTTCGGGCTGCATACGAGTGAAGAAGCTCGCTGTGCTGTCCGAACGCGCCTATTTATAGCATGTCATTTGTACCGGCGGGTCATGTTTCCAACCGCCGGTACAAATGTACTTTTAACGGCGGCTGACATTGTGGCGGTCCGCTTTAACCCGGTGCCGACCAATCATCGTAGCGGCGGGCCGCTTCGGCTCGTGCCGCTGGGCCATTTTTGGGCCCGCCTCTACGATAGCGTTTTGTTGTAGTGTAATTTTAAATGTTGACTCAATTTATATGAAAAAATAGCTGACTATCATATAATCATCCATATAAAAGATGACTTGAGTATGCCTCTATTCTTTTTTCCTGAAGAGGGCTCCATAGTTTAGCATTTGTACTCAATACTTGAAAAAACAATCACTACCACAAATAGACACCGTAGCGGCGGTAGTGAAAATTACGTAGCGGCACCGGATATCTCGAACCGCCGTTAAAAATCGTGATGATTTTTAGCGGCGGGCCACTTACGGACCAAAGCTTCAAATCTTTGTAGCGACGGTCCACAAAGAGGGCCGTCGCTACGATCCAGTTCACCCGAAGCCCTACACCTGAAATATAAATAGATCCTACTCCAACCCTCCCAACCCGTTCCCACGCTAGCCGCCGCCTCCCACGTCTCTCTCTCTCTCTCTCTCTCTCTCTCTCTCTCTCTCTCTCTCTCTCTCTATCTATCTATCTATCTATCTATCTATCTCTTTATCTATCTATCTATCTATCTATCTATCTATCTCTCGCGATGCGACTTCGCGCCCGACCTTGAGCGGGGCCAGCCACGGACGGCGCGCGGCCTCTTCAAGTGCGGCAGGCCGGCCTTGAGCGGGGCCGGTCGATGCAGGGGCGCCAACGGCTTGCAACCCTCCCTCCCCAATGCAGGCGCGACGCAATCCCCTCCCCCTCATGCAACGGAGGTCGGGGCAGATCCGACGGTGGCGACGGGGGCGGAAGGTCCGGCGCCCCTCCTCCCCACCTCCAAGCAGCAGCGCACGGGGTGGATCCGGTGGCGGCAGCCAGGGCGGAGGCGCCCGTCCTCCGCACCTCGAAGCAGCAGCGCATGGGGTGGATCCGGTGGTGGCGGCCTGGGCGGAGGCGCCCCTCCTCCCCACCTACAAGCAGCAGCGCATGGGGTGGATCTGGTTGCGAAGACCGAGGCGGCGAGTCCTCCTCCGCACCTCCAAGCGACGGCCACTCCTCCGACGCGAATTTGGCCTCCGGCGGCGACGTGAACCTTAGTGAACGGGCGGGCGGCGGGTGCCCCGGGCCACCTCTCGGGCCTGAACGGGCTTTTTTTGTTTTCCTATGTGAATGGCAGCGGCGGGTGTAGATGCCACCCGCCGTTAACTCTTGTTTCTAACGGCGGAGCGCCATTGTTCTGCCGCTATTGGGTATGACTTTTAGCTGCGGAGCCGTAGCGGCGGGCTGTGATACCTGCCGCTGTAGCGGATTTTGGCCCGCCTATACAGGCCTTGTTTGTAGTAGTGAATTCTAGAGAAATAGAAGAACATAAGTTTTAAAGTAGTTGAGCTTCGCATTGACTTTGACAGAGTGAAACATAATTTTAGAAATAGTGTAAATGTCCATATAATCTGATTAAACATTATTACTGCAGCGGACTAAACACTTCCCCTAGTCCCGGCACAACCTGATCGTGAAAAATCGTGTTTCGCAAAGTGACACATTCTTATTGACACCACTTTCCGAGACAACCCAATTGTAGCTGGGGTCGGAGTGTTACCATACCAGCTGGTAGCTCCTTGTTTGCTGGTGGAAAAAAAAGAACAATTGATGGTCATGTTGCAATGTACTAGTACTCAATGAGAAAATTCCTATCTTGTATGTGCTGTCTCTCACTGATGCACACGAGTCACAAACACTGTTGAACAATAATGATAAAGAAAAATTCTAAGTACACTGGTATAGAAGCATTACATAATTGCATTTTCAAGCGCGTTGTGGAAGAGCTAACTATAACGTCAGTGGAAATTCAGTAAACAATAGGACTGTGGATCAATTAAATATGGTACACCTAACCTAATTAAGTTGTTTTTTAGTCGAACCTAATTAAGATTTGTTGTAGGACAGACATACTAATCTCTCAAATGGTAGAAGGGATTATGGCAGATTTCCTTGGCATAAGTCATACTACTCCGTTCTGAAATTGGTGTCGACATTGACTTTTTGTGTTATGTTTGACAATTCATATTAATTCCTTATTTGTCCCTAAACTAAGTTGCTATCCCTTATTTACCCCTGTCAAATTCAACTTCCCTCTTATACCCACAATTTAAGAATATATCCCTTATTTGTCCTTTCGCTGTTAAATTTCTCTTCCTTGACGAATTTTACCCCTCAATGTACTATCCCTTATTTGCCCCTACACAGAAAAAAGGGCAAATGAGAAATATAATACAACTAAAATTCTCAATGACGTTACATAATATATGATATCAGTATTTTCATGCATCAATAATATTTCCGGTCAGCAAATGAGCAATATAATGCAACTATAATTCTCAATGATATGATATTAGTATTGTCATGCATCAATCCCTTGCATTATCTATTTTACAAAATATGACCGGAAATATTATTGATGCATGAAAATATTAATATTATATATTATGTAACGTCATTGAGAATTTTAGTTGTATCATATTGCCCATTTGCCCTTTTTTTTGGTTTAGGGGCAAATAAGGGATAGTGCATTGAGGGGTAAAATTGGCAAAGCAAAAGGAAGTTAACAACAAAAGGGCAAATAAGGGATCTATTGTTAAATATTGGGTATAGGAGGGAAGTTGAATCTGGCGAGGACAAATAAGGAAGAGCAACTTAGTTTAGGGGCAAATAAGGTATTAACTCTTCAGTTTATTCAAAATGTTAGTGCAAATGTGTAAAGTTATAATTTATGTTTCAAAATTCTTAAATGATAAAACAAATCAAAATATGATGAATTTACAACTTTTTAATAAGATGAATGATCAAACATAACTAAAAAGTAAAGAACGATTTCTAACTGAAAATATAATGCTTGCCCAAACTATTTTGATCTTTCGCAGTGTTTGTGAATGTTTAGCCGTTCAGGTACCTCTTTTTCAGATAGTGGCAAGATTATATTAACATCAGCTTGGGCTCTTTGATAAACTACAATCAAATGGCCTACACTTTCGACGGAGATGTACCTAAATATAACCATTAATCATCACTCATCAGGCATGCAGAATTGTCACACTGATGAAAATAGAGTAGTAATAAATAAGATAAACACGTCCTCCCTGCATCTTTGTTGTTGATGCACGACCTCCCATACGACACCATGACCAGTTGTGTCATTACATCATGGTTTCATCAGTGATGATATGTGCCGTCATCAACACTATTATTGTGACCTCACACCTAGGGGTATAAGAGGGGAATGAGCCACAAACATCCAATTAAGTCTCATTGCAGGATCAACGATTGTTGTATAATGAGCACTAGCCATCATGGGCGCAATGCCACTATGACCCAATCACCCAGCATATAGGACAATTTGAACACCATCAACACCCTTCGCATGGTTGTTGCCTCCATAAGATCAACACCCAAAGTATATCAAAGGATTGGTCACCAAAGTCAATGTATGCCGTTCTTTCAAGATTTATGACCGCTAACACTATCACGACCTTAATCCTTAGAGTATAGGAGGGGATCGGTTACCTGGACCACCAATCAACATCAATTCTCACCATTTTCCTCTACTCGCTAGCTACAACACAATACTTTCTTTGCTTTAAAATTTATGAAAGTTTTTAAACACATAGAGTAACACATGGGGAACATTTTTTGTTGTTGGAAAATATTTTTATTATATAACCTTTTTGAATTATAATTTAGTTAACCTGGCAAAACGTTAAGGTTCCTTAAATTATTGGTGTCAACGCTTACTATTTACCTAGTTTCTTTGGCAAAGAAACATCTGAGGACATTTTTTGTTTTTGTCACATGTCTTTATTGTTTCCCGTTTTTGACTTAAAATTGGTGAAAATAGAAAATGTCACGATTATTATGACCTTAGTGTGTTGCTGTGTTCACCAATTATAAATTTTTGAAAAGGAAGAGAATAAAAACATATGACAAAACAAGAAATATCCCCCACATGTTTCTCTGTTATTATAAAAATGTACAAAATTTTGGAGCAACGGAAGTATTTATTTACAAATGGAGGAAATAGGTAAATGTTAAGAGCTCACGCTAATAATTCAAGGAATCTTAGCACTTTGCCAAGTTCATCAATTTCCAATTCGAAAATGTTATTGGATAAAAATACTTTTGAACAGCAAAAGATTTCCCCACGTGTTAGTCTATATATGAAAAAGTTTCACAAATTTTGAAGCAAAGAAAGAATTTTTTTTCGAGATAGAGAATAGAGGAAAATGGTAAGATTTGGCGCTGATTGGAGGTAGTGGCACAGAGGGCATGCAAAATTTAATAGATGGCACGAAGGGAACTTCATCGTTTTCGATGACACAAAGGGAATATTTTTACTGGGACTCAGGAATTATCATAGTTGGTGGCAACAAATAATATCTCGGTAGCATAGAGAAAAACAAATGATTATTTTACTCATTTTTCCTGTTGATTACTTGGTATAGGTTACAGATGCTAGCATACGGTTACACAGTGGGAGTATGTTTCAGATCAGGTATGAAAAACATCTGTGATGGGGCGTGACAAAGAATTGGGAAAAATTGGTAATAATACTTCCATAGCGCATCAAAACTAGGTACTGCGTATGACAAACAATATGATTATTTGCTTGGATCTAGAATTGTGTTAGTGGTTTGGTATTGAGCATGAAACATGTCTAATTTCTTGTTCCAATTATTAGTTTTTGATGAACGAATAATAAACAATGTGCCCTTGGTTCCACCTAAGACTGAAAGAATGGCAGTTTAGTAAATCTTATCAAAGCATTATAAAACTAGTAGATCACATGCCAATAGGTTTCGCAAGCAATTTGTACTTTTCCAGATCATCAATGTTTCTATAATTTTTATTCTTTCCTACCATTATGGAACATTTGATTCGAAACAATATGTTCCCTACTATTTGTACACACCGTAGTAAATGATCTAGCTAGAACTTTTGTGACATATATGTATGGATCTATATCTACCAAAAAGTATACTGAACCCTTTCATTCATAGTGAGGACCTACCCAAGTGATCTCTCCTAAAATGGAAACATCATGAATCCCACGCTTATGTTGTATTTTGCCACTTTCTTCGGAAGAAAAATATTGTCCAAGACATTGAGCTTTCATGGAGTGCATGATGTTAAGACAGCCATTTATAGTGAAGATATTTTCAAGATCTCATCATTATATTTTGTGACATGTGAAGTGCTGTCGCATTTCTGTTCCATATGAACTGCTGATTGGTAGAAATTCACCTTTGATAATAATAGTACAAGACATCTGGTTATCATGACTGATACTCACATCACATAGCAAGCAAGATCCAGACTGTCGGTCATGATAATTTGCTAGCTTGTTGGAGGATAAACACAAGATCAACCTATCTGCTCCAACTTTTTCAAAGACGTGTCAATGGAAAGAATTCACTGTATGTGTTTACCTGAATGTAGTCCATTGCACAAGACAGATGCACGATCAAACTAGCACAGCCCCAATCAAAACTGCTGGAGAGGTTCAGTGATCTAGTCTCATCCATGTCTGCAAACCAGCGATACCGTTCAGGCTCTGGCACTACTTGTCTGGATGAACATTGTGTTTGATGACCCCTTTGCTAATCCGATTCCAACATGCAGACAAGCAAGTGGCCACATGGTGGACGCGTACAGCTCCTGGCACAGGAATGGCTACTCGCAAATGTGCAACCTACCAAGGACCATGACAGTGTGGTTAGGCCCATCACTGTCACTGGATCTTCCTCAGCAATCAGGCCACCAACAAGAGTTCAAGAACAAGCATGATTAGTGGGGGCCATGCCCATGCTAATGGAGGGCCACTGTGCAACCACAGGAGGCCAGGTAGGTCCATGAAACACCAATCACATCATGAAGTAGAGCATACATTACGTTCATTATACATTCACAATCCTTTTCCCTCTATAGACTGACATATACAACTCATTAATTCAGATGTTGTCGACAAACAGATAATAATAAGGGTTGAAAGCAGCAAGCACACAAACACAAGTACACAACATACTCAATATAGTCACTATGCTTGACCTTGATGTTCAGCCAATAGATTCTGACATTCCCACTCCCTTTTCTCTCTCTATAACTCCAGTACCAGATCTGCATCCAGTCACAGAAAAGAGAGGTGTTCAGTGAGTACAAGGCAGCTTCACCATCATACAGCAAAAATAGATGGACAGCTCCTGAAGATTCTTTTGCCAATAACAGTATGAAACATCTCATTGTCAACACTGCATTTTGCGACTGCGAATCATTAATTGAAGATTCTTATATGAAGTGGATTAAGATGTACTATGCTGTGACTGCAATGTTTATGGACTGGGATTATGAAACGTAGATGCATGCATGCGCACTCACAGTCTGCATCGGTCCTGATCCAGTGACCGCTCTTGCTGCCGTTGTGTTCCTCGTCATCGACGTCTGGGGAAGCGCCACCACCGAAGGAGGAACGGTTGCAGCAGCCGAACCCGGGCAGGCGGGGTTCCTTCCGGCACTGGAGCTTGGGTGACGCCGGGGGCTCATCGTCGGTGCCCACACGTTTGCGGCTCTTCTTGGTGAGGCTCCTCGCAAGAGCCGTGCTCTCAGGGTACACTTTCCTGTGGAAGATTTGGAGGATCTGCAAATGAGAAAAATAATTCCTACATTTTAGAACACATGACCGTCCTTCTCATTTTCGACACATGTATGTAGTAACTGTGATATGGATGGTTTCTGAAGGAAATTTCAGAGGTTATGCAGCCTTGCAGGAGCGACAAACGTTAGAGGTGAATTTTCTTTTCCGGCTACAAGAAAAAATGTCAGTTGGATTACCACGCACACTTAGCACATCCAAATCAACAGTAAATTGTGCCGACTAAAAAGAAGGGAGCAATGTGAAAGGTATCCACACGTCAACGTTCAATAAAAAAGATATATTTAGGATAAAATGATAAACATAATGAGCCATCAATATATTATTGGATAGGAGGTTGCAAACAAATCACCATGTCAATTCATTGGCCCACATCTAGTAGCAACTTTACTCCTAGGTGGTCACATGATCCAGAACATAAGTCGTTGTTTCCTAAATATAATATAAATACCTACGTGATGATATAGCTTATAATCATTATACCACTCTAGTGTCCCAACTAAAAGATTATATCTCGATAACTGTTTTCAGAAACTGACATGCTGTTAAGTTACATGTAAAAGATTGGAATGCAATGCAACAATTTGGTAACTTCCATTTAAATACGCGATTTAATGTTTGACCGCAGAACAGAAATACGTGAACAATTTGAACAGTTTTATTTATCGTTGGTCTGTCAATGTTTTCCATGGGATATGGTCAGATTAAAGTGTAAAAAATCAGTTGTGGTTGATCAATTTCCAAAGTCAATTTCTGCCATAGTCCACCATTCACAAAAGATTAACGGTTTTTGAAATTTAAAAGCGAGATTAAATGATAATAAATAACGATACGCACCTTCTGAAACTTGCTCTTACTTGCCGGAGTTCCGTCACTGCCGGCGGATTTCTCATCCTTCACTTTCCTCTTCATCATCACCTTGCTGCCTTTCGCAGCCTTCCCTTCCTCTCCATCCCCTTTCCCATCGTCAGCTTCCTCGACGGCGACGAGGGCCACCTTCTCATCGGCGAAGCGCGTGCGTAGGAACAGCTCGCCGAGGGAGGTGCGCCGGCCGCCGCCCACGCTGTCCCGGCGGTCATGCCTTGACTCGGCGTCGCTCACCGGAGACCCGAACAGGAATCCCTGCAGCGGGCAGTCCACGCCGGTGGCGAAGCTGGCCCTGGCCGAGGCAACAAAGTCGCTGGCGGCGCCGCTGTTGCGGCCGCCCAGCACCTTCTCCAGCTCGGCGCTGACCAGCATCAAATCGTCCTCCGTCGTGGTGTCGTCGTCCTTCTCGGCGATGGCCTCCACCGCGACGACCGCCTTCTCGATGGCGGCCTCTGGCGGTGGCGGTGGATAGATGAAGGTGGGCGTGGCAGCGCCATCGACGTCAGCCTCATCCTCCTCGGTGGTTTCATCATTGTTGTTGTTGGCATCCACATCGAGGTCGACACCACAGTAGTCGTCTTCTTCATCCTCGTCTCCAGGGACAGTGATGGCTGCGATACCTAGCGTGCCGATGGTGAGAAGGCCGCTGCCGCCAAAGGTGAAGAGGTCAGTAGCGTTTTCCGGCAGCGACGGATGGTTGGTGTCGAAGGCGTCGTCAGAGAAGTAGTTGTTGCCGGAGGCGAGGAAGGTGACAGGGTCAGGTGAGGCCAGACCGTTGATAGAGTTGCAAGTCCCACCTGCAGTAGAAAAGTGTTGTAAAAACCGTTGTCCTTGGAATAGTACAGTCTGAAGATCTAGCAACGGTGAAATCCCTGTCAGTATAGGCGAAATTTTACAGACGCAAAATCATAGACGACAGCTATTTATGCGCTACTTGCTGTAAAAACCGTCGCTAGAGGCCTGATCTTAGGTAGTGAGAAGCAACACCGAATTGTAAGGATCATCTGACTTTTCTAACACATGGTTTCCAACTATATATAATCAACATCGTGCATAAGAAAAACTACAGGTTTGAGTGTTATCTGCCCCTGTATACATATGGTTTACACTGACAATAATATTTTGAACCGGGTGACGGTCAAAGGTATCCTGGACTACTATTTCCAGCTAGATCGAGGAAAGCAACAAAAATATCTGTACTACTTGTATGTGATATCCATATTATAAATATAGACGTACAGAATTTCCAGGATACATACCATCACATGGGACAACGTCACTGCAAACAATATATTATCATGGAAATGATGGGAATGCTGTGCTTCTTGAACGCTTGCTGTGCTGGAGTTGAACTGGAAAGGAATGGGATTTTCCATGTCCAATGTGATCTAAAGCGACTGTTCCAGGATTTCTGGGATCCTTACTTTCAAACTTGTTCGATGTAAAAAGAAGTAAAATCTGACTTGTGCATCCAGGAGCAGTGAGTTTGCATGTTCCATAAAGCTTTACAATAGTTTGGTAACTACTTACAAATCCATGTTGAGTCCTATTTGTTGTCTGGATAGATTAATATTGCTTTCTTATCAAATCGAACGCTTTTTTTGTGCAAAAATGCAGTGATGAAGAACCATACAAGGTTGATCGATGTACCTCCACTGGTGGCGAACTCTTTAAACACATCATTATTATTCTGCCGTAGCTTTCGGTGCATCCAACCGAGGAGCTGGTACATGATAAACAAGATTATTACAAGAGGATCATGACCTTATTGTTACCATATCATGTGAGCGCTTGCAATTGCATATTAACCCTTATCAAACACTGCATTTACACCAGTCTATAATGTTGAAGCATTAGCAACAAATAAAACTGCAGCACTACTAGTTTATAGGGTCACCATGGTTGTGTCCATATCTACTTTTGATAGATTCTCATATTAAGCCGATTGTGATAATTACTGAAGAGAGAAAACATATAGAAAAATTACTGCTGAGTTGATCCATTGTTCCAGTTCACATACTACATATTTCAGGAGACGAAAATGGTTGAAGGAAATGACCTAGTTATAGACTGAAACGTAAACTGATTTACTAGAAACTAAATGGGGTAACAGGTGAAAACGTGACTAAGAAACGAAACGATTGAAAATATACAGAGAGCTTACAAGTAATAATAATCAAGAGCAAGATAGGAACACTGACCTTCATGTTGGGGAGGCTTTGCGTAAGCCGAGAGCTGGAGCTGAAGGAGGCATTAATAGAGGAAGAAGAGAGAAGCCGCCAGAGAAAGATAAGCTTCACTGCAGCTGCAGGAGTGATCCATCAGTCGGCAGATCAGAACATGGAGAAGGCTACAAATGGTCGAGTAGATGGAAGGTCCCATGTAAGCCGCACCATGCACAAGCCTACTGTGTGGGCTTGCGTGCGACCTCTTAAAAATCTTCAGAACGCCGAATAATTGGTGAGGCATCTGAAAGCACGTGTTTGGTCTAATGCGTATATATAACAAGTAACAAAATTAACAAATGTATC
This sequence comes from Chloris gayana, assembly GCA_031894775.1. NCBI lineage: Eukaryota > Viridiplantae > Streptophyta > Magnoliopsida > Poales > Poaceae > Chloris > Chloris gayana. The sequence continues at coordinate 13,460 of JAUNZO010000021.1, forward strand.
TCAACAAAATGTTGAAATGGTATCAAATAGTCAATATAATATGTTTTGATTAATTTGGTACTTGAAACCAAGCAGCCTTTCCAATTGAATCCTCCGGGGTGGTTCAGTACAACTCCATTCAACCAATCAGTCCGTAGTCACCTCACATTCATATCAGCAGGTATGTGATCTAGTACTTCTGCTTTTCTTGCATTCCTGTCTTCATCAGATTCATCATTCATTTGACAAAAGAAACCTGCAGCTACGGTAACGTACTTGCAAATTCAATATGATTAGCCGTACCGAAAACCTTTATAATGAATATGAGATGGTGAGTGAACACCTAAACTGGGGCAATCAATCAAGGATTATATCAAGGATGAAGGATCGATCCAAGTGTAGCAGACGGCCTGAATTTTATAGTGAAATTACTGCTCGGAAAGCTTGCGAATCAACTAATGCGCGGACCAACATGATGTGACATATGTTTCTATTAACGAGTCAAATTGATTACCTATGTAGATTTCAATTAAATCAGTCCAGTAGGTACATTTGTGAGCAGATGTTTTAGCAGTCTCGTTAAGTTATTTTATAAATTTTCATAATTGTATTAATTAAAACTCCTGTAGTCACAAATCAGTGATGGCATTCAGTTTTCACAATAAAAAAATACGATGTGCGAATCTACATTCCATATTTTTTTAGAAAAGAGAATGCAATGTATCGACCGATACATAAAGCCGTTTATTCTTACAAATTGTCTCTCCATTGTCGGTCTTCTGCATCGATTTTTCTTTAGCGGAGGAAATGGGGAAAGCGTTAACTAAAAATCAGAGGCATCAAGATACACACAAATAGGCACACAAACAAGGGTTCGCAGATGGATCCGACCACATGGCACCGTGCGTGCATTCAGAGTCATATCGCCTGTATTCCGAATTTGTATATTCTGATATATCGGTATGTGCAGACTGCCAGGTATGGTCCCTTGGCCCCACGCAAGACTAGAAGAGGAGGGGGTCCTTAAGAGCATCCCCTAAAAAATTGGTTGTTTAGGAGATGAGAAGGGAAAAAAACCCTCCTCCAACATATACCCTACACCATCCACGGTTTTACTGGATCTCCTAAAATCGGCTCTTCGTCCCCTCCACGGAGGGGATCTAGCCCCCGTCCTCTCCACGCGCGCATCTCTTCCGCCTCTGCTCGCCCGCCCACTCCCCTGCGTGCGCACACCTATGCCTGGCTCATGACCACGTCGCGCGGCGCATTGCTCCAGCCCACGCCGACACACACTGCCGCGGTCCCACCCCGACCACGGTGACGTGCATCATCGCGGTCCCACCCCGCTCCCACCCAACCCCTGCCAGACCACGCCACCATGATCTAGCCCCGCTCCCGCCCGACGCCTGTCGTCGCTTGCCGGAGCATACCGCGGTTCCCCCTGCCCGATCGGTCGCTTGTTTGTGCGAAGAAGGGTCGGGGTAGAGAAACAGGTGGAGATGGGGCCCATGTCTAAGTGAGTGAAAAGGAAAAAGAGGGGATGGTGTTGTAGGCGAACTGCTGGATCAATTTTCCCTCGATTCCTAAAAGTGGCGTGGAGGGATGCCTAGAAGGGAAAAAAGGGGATGATGTTGGAGGGAAGCTGTTGAAGATGGTCTTAATCCTTACGTGAAGTAAAAAAGTCATGATTAAAAATTCCATGGTAGATGATAAAAATTGTCTTCATTATTCACTGATCTCTATGTGCCAGTAGTATAAATGGGCCCAAATAAACATCTGCAAGCACAGGCACAATGTGACACCCCTCCCTCGTAGGGGTACTATGCATCCTGTACCAATCTCTGGATCTGTAGTTGGTACGCACAAACAGATAGTCTCAAATCCATACAGTAGGAGAACTTATCAAATAATGCTAAGTGACAATCTAGAGTATGCAGCGGAAAGGGGCAACAACTGATCACTTCAATCATCCACAGGCAACTTGAGCATACGACGAAACTTAACCGTCTCTATCTCTGCTGAAGTTTATTCACTAAAAACCACAATGAAAAAACCGTGAGTACATAAGGTACTCAGCAAGCTCCAACACTACTCAAAGGGTATAATTATGCATGAAGGTTGTAGCAAGGATATAGGGAAGGGTTTGATATTTGTGCTAGGAGCTAAGCAATGCCGGGCTCACTAAGAATAGATATCAAGGAAAGAGGGACCTGTCAATATTTTAGTTGGTAGGCCCTGGGGAGAGTATAAATCCTTCTCGCCAGTTCTTGAAGTTTTTAACAGGGATGGATCTCCAATATCTACACCTAACACCTTTCCAAAACTCACGGGTGCAAGGCTGCCCACTCACACACATCAAGGATTTCATATTTGTGGCTAATCAACGAGAGATCAAGATTTGCCGTTTCAATATATCGTGACAACGTACATCAGGATAGTTTTAGACACTCTGCAGAGGTTGGTACACTTTACACACAAGCTATATGTTCTTAGCTACGGAACACATAACGCTGCCACCCCAACTAGGCACGCTCACAAGTCCACCCCGAATGCCCAGGGATCCGACGCGTATGTCCACCATATATGTACCAAGTACTGGACTTCACCAAATAAATGATCCCTAGAACTCCGTCATCTACTACACCCGGTGGAACTTCTTGCTGCGTAACCCAAGGTTCGGTGTACAGTCCTGCCCATAACAGGTTCCGTGGTTGTACACTAAATAACCAATTTGGGATCCGAAGAACCGGTCCTTATATGGCAGGGCAAACACTCGTCCATCGCAAATGGACAACACCTAATCATCAAGTACTCTACACCACTACTAGGAGTTTCACCCACGACCAGTAACATTTCCCATCCAACTTCACCTTAACACGGTTGGTCTAATCACCCACCCATCAACACAGACCACCAAACACATTTTAACACATTTTCCCAAAAAGATATGTGGTATAGTGTGGCGATGAGTATCATCACAAAGTTCCTAAGCACTTCTAAGCGTAGCTATAACCGTACATTAGGCATCTAATGTCGGTAAAAGTGGAGTTTATGAGGTGGCACGGTAAGGCAATGAAGGCGGGGTTTTGGTAACAACAACAGAATTACCAACAAGCAAGTAGGTATATTTCATGCAAAGCAAACAATAACACTCAAGATAGCATGCAATATAGAGTAGGCTCTAAGTTGGTTCTACACTACTTTTCATAGGATAAATATGATCAAAGGATAGTTAGAACTTGCGTGGCAACGCTATATCCTTAGTAGTCGTGCCTCACGTCATTACTTGGCTTGGCGTCGTTCGTCTTGAAACTTGGGTCGTCAAGCGTCGTCTCCAGCTTGGGACTCCTTCGGATTCTCCGCCTCAATCATACGTGAAGCTAATACGGAAAAGAAAATAAATAATTAAGAAAGCAATCAAGCTCATGGAGGGTTGCTTTCTTAAGGTTTAGCGTATACAAATGACTAGCAGGGGTAGATTGTAAAATGGATTTTTCTCACGTGTACAGAAGGCATGCCTTCTTCTTCCTCCGGTCGATGCCATGGACGCTCATGGAGCTCGCGTGCGCGCCAGGGGAGAGGGGGAAGGAGGCCGGGAAGAGGGGGAATAGGTGGAGTAGCTCGTTGCGCATCCGTCCGGAGTGGAAGGACGAGGGGAGGTGGCTCGGATGTGAAGTATTTTGGAGGAACGCATCAATGGCTGGGAGCTCGGGAAAAATGGGGAAAACTTGGATTGTGGGCAGCTCGGAGGGGGAGAGAGGGTGGCGCTTGCGCCGTTGCGAAGAGAAGCTCGGTGCGCGTCCCTTTTATAGGCGCGGAGTGGCGGGGGAGCACGAAAGCTCGCCGGGGAGGATAAGAACGCCACCTATGGTGGTTCCGTGCTTTAGCCAGCAATATTCACGACTTTTCGTCGGAGAGAGAGGGAGGCATGGCGCGGAGCAGGGGAGGTGGCGCGCGGCACGAGGCGGATGGTGGTCCCGTGGCCGGGGCCGAGGCCGAGTGGCGCTCGGGCTGGTGAGTGGCCTGGCGCCTTGTCCGGGAGCGAGAAGGAAGACGATGACCGTACAGGGGACCACGCCCCTGGTAGCTGTGTCGCACGCCCGTGTGGGCTGCCGCCCCTACGGGCTTGGCGCCCGGGCTGGCCTCGCCCTTAGTGGGCTGCGTCCTCCGGTGGGCCACGCGAAGGGAAGGGAAAAGTACGAGAGGTGGGCCGGATTGGGTGGTTGGGTCCGGGAGGAGGAAAAAGAAAAGGAGAGGAGGCCCAGGCAGGGAAAAAGGCTTTTTGTTTTTCTTGGATTTTGGATGAATTTGAGGTAATTTGAATGGATTCGGAGTTTTAAACCGAGCAACAATTCAAGCAACAAAATAAGTAAAAGAAAACAAACATACACTTAGGCACGATTGATTTTATTTATTCAAAATTTCAATTCTCCCTAGTTTAATTAATTCATTGATGTTTTGGTTTTCCGAGAATTCATGAATAATAAAAGTAAATCCTAAAAAATTAAATTAGTCATAAATTTTGAATTTGATTTAAGTTTAAAATTTTCGGGTGTTACACACACTTATTCATATATATATTGTAATTGGATCCGTTAGTAATGCTAAAGTGTACACAATATATAGGTTCATATGTAAGGGATTACAAATATAATTTTGACACTCGTATATAATAGAGTCTATACTTCCTTTTCCTTTTTTCATTTTGGCTCAAGTCAACTAAATATATCTAGGGTGTTCTCTAGAGTCTAGACATTTGGAGGTGTGTATATGTATGTAGTAGTGAGTACCAAATCAGCGCATATACTTTGCTACAGTGGAGATGTCCTTTACGAGCATCGAACGGTCGAGTAGTATTATTAGATGCGAGCAAAGGGTATGCCACAGAACATGCAATGGTGCAGCTATACGCAAATACATACCTCGCTCGGGCGTAGTTTTGTAGGCTGCACGTGACATTCTATCTAGGAAACCTGCATCCTAGTCCACAGCCAAGGATTCAAGTTTTTGGGAATCAGGATCCGGATAGGATTTGACCTTTCCTTCCTCGCCAAGCACCTCCGACCAGTTCCGCTGCCGCCGCCACCGGGCTCCCCCTCCTCTCCCTCCGGCGTCCTCGCCGGCGGCGGGCAGGAGAGGGAGGCCCAACTCTCTCGGCTTCGGATTTTCCCTTCAGCTTATGTAGTTTCTCGTGTTTCTCGGCTTGGGCCATGGGCCACCATTTTCTCTTATGCCTCCCGGCCGCCATGGCTGCCCTTGGCGAGCATCTACTCGTCAACGGTGGTGGCCATGGTGTTAGGCCAAAGCCGAAATGGAGCCTCAATAACGTAGTTGTAGCTTCACCCGTATCCATGTCCTCGTCCTCTTCCACCATCCGCACCACCCCAGGTCTGGTCCTACAAGCCGGCGCTGGATCCACATCTCCGGTCGTGAGATCTAGCCATGGTGCCCCCGATTCCGGCCTCCCTCGCTGCCTCCATCGTCCATTTCCGACTTCGGATCTCCTACCTTCCTAACAGGATCTGACTCCCTCCTCACGGTATCGACCTCCACCGCCCTCGCTGCTCCCTCCCGTCGTTCACACCTCTGCTCGGCTCGGGCCTACGGCCTTCCTCACCCGACGGCCCATCGCATCATGAAGCCCACGCCGCTGGCTTGGCCGCCGCCGTGGGAGGCCTCCCCACCTGGCTGGTGGAGGCCACTCCCACGAACCTCAAGGTTGGCGGCCAAGGTGCCGCCATGGGAGGTCCCTGCGTTGTTCCCATGATGATAGGCCTTGGCATCACCGAGGAAGGCCCCCACGATGTGCGGATGGCAGGCCCGACAGGCGTGTAGCCCTACCCATGAGCGCCATTTGCCATAAGCAAGAGACCTTTCTCCCGGTGCTGCCTCTCTTGTGTAAGATGTCGTCGGCCTTCCAGCAGCCTATACCTCATGACCTGCTATTGGCACTTCCTAGGTGCTCGTTTTAAGTGTGAATATCACCCCAAATAGAGAATGATTGACAGTAATATGGATCATTTACCTATGAAATTAGCTATATATTTGCATATGCACGGTTTTGGAGCTTTGTTGCAGATATAGGCTAAATTGGCATAACTGGAGGCATTATGGAGGACAGTGGTCGAAGACAAAGAAAGAGCTAGAAGGAAGCCCAACGTACCGATCAGCACAGGACAAATCGCGTATTGGCACATATGAAGGATTGGCCCATCAAGGGCGGCCCTAGGTCCGTTCCACACTTGTAGAAGGTTATTTGTACAAGATGTTTGAAGATATTTATCTGGAAGAGATTAAGGAAACTTTAAGAATCAAACGTGCAATACAAGACATTATCTCGAAGATCATGATGTAGAAGGCCCACATTGAAGTTATGGAAGGCAAGAGAACCGACTCGTGAACGAGATCGATGAAGACACAGCGTGTGCCGATTGGCACGTGGCATGATTTGCTAGAATCCGGCTCCTCTACATGTTATATCTATATAAATACTTGTAAAATCCTAGAACAAAGGGAGTAGAACATGGAGACACCTGGTTTCGTGAGTTAGAGCCACCGAGGCTTCATCCTGTCATAATAGATCTCTAGTTGAGATTCAAGAACCATTGATGTTAGAGTTGATCGATCAAGGTAGGCCTTCTAGATGGTAATGTATCTTACACTATGTATCTCAAGAATGATTGAATATGTTGATGATGGTTTTAGTGATTTGTTGATCTTGATTCTATAATCATGCATATGCTTGTTGCAATTGCTTAGTTCTGGACTAAGTATCCGGATATTATCATAATCATGGTGATTATGCTAGTACTCAGATCTTGTATTGATTATAGTTACTTGATGATACTAATTGTGTGGTTTAATGGTGACAGAACTAAGCTTGCGCAACACCTTTAGATAGTCAAGTAGGGTAAGACACTCGCGTTATTAAGGGATTGTTCTAGGCAGCAATAAATCAGGGGCAGCAGCAGTACGCCCCAAGCCTATCGATGGTACATGTGCCCTCGACGTCTACGAGTGACGACATGTCGTACTCACCATCTATAGAAAGGCGGTGACCGCTACGAGTGCTCCATTTCATGTGATCGAGAAACAGCAAGTCCGGCAACCTCGGATTCGCCACCCACGGATCAAAGTCAGGCTTCCTCATGTATTCCGATGAATTACAACCACATCTACTTTCATTGACGACGGTCTTTCACAAAGGCTGCTTCGACCAACCTCAGCTATGACAACGTGGCCCTCCCGACGACTCTTCAGCCACCAGCCCGTCGATAACTGCTCTCGGCACGTAGTTGTTACCTGCTTTGCTTAATTGCTGCTATGTTCTCAACATGTCCATCTATTTATATCGTATTAATAGATGTGTTGTAACTGGCCATAGTGCTTTGCACTCGGTCTTCTACACTCTACATGTTCTTGTTATATTGCCACATTTTAAGTTTTTATATATTTCTTTTTATTAAAAAAGGATTCAAGTTTCCATATCAGTAATGGATAATTCATTCATTAGTCCCTCTATATTTATATGTAAGCATTCCAGGGGTTCAAATTTTTGTTTCACTATATAAGCATTCCTACACATAAGATAAAATTTGATGGATTGGTGGGTGGGTGGAGAATTGATGATGTGGTGTAAAATGAGGGTACATGTGTCTTCTCTCCTCTTGACTATTTTTGTCTTGCGGTTCTATGAATGATTATAAATAGGAATGGAGGAGATTCATGTTTTCATATCAGTAATGGAGAATTCATTCGTTACTCCCTCTATTTCTATATGTAAGCATTCCAGGGGTTCAAATTTTTCTTCCACAATATAATCATTCCTACACATAAGATAAAATTTGATGGATTAGTGGGTGAGTGGAGAATTGATGATGCAGTGGAAAATGAGGGTACATGTGTCTTATCTCCTCTTGACTATTTTTGTCTTGTGATTCTATGAATGCTTATAAATAGGAATGGAGGAAGTACTATTCAAATTCATGTCGGCATCACTCATCGCGTACAGCCTACACATGTCCGTTGAAAAAGAATACATGGTGCTCGATTAATCTTGTCAATTTTTCCCCCAAGTGATATTTATAGAAATACAAAGATTATATCGACCCCTTCTCTCCTATATAACACGGACCTTTTTAGATAATAGAATCAAACACTACCTAGCTTCTATGGGTATTCTTGATGAAAGTTCCCTAGAGAGGGGGGGGTTGAATAGGCAATCCTAAAATTTTCTGCAAATTAATACTCAAAGAATGTGCAGTTAAAAACAAGAACTTCCTTTACACAGAAGGAGGTTCATATAAAGTACGAAATTTGCAAGAATTTAAATCAAATTCTAGCAAACAAGTTCTAGCAAAAACTACTTAAATCAAAAGGCTACAAACGTCTCCCACAAGAAGTTCTATGGATTACTATAAGCTAGACACAAGCACACAAGTAGATCGAGGGAATTTAAAGCAAGAACACTAGTAAGAACCCTAGAACATGAACAAAGCAAGAACAACTAGGAAACTAGGAACAAGCACACGAAGACAAGGATTCGTTCTCGGAGTTCAAGTCCACCAAGTACTCTACAACTCCGTTGAGAAGTCCACCAAGGACCGGGTCTCTTTCAACCCTATTCTCACTCAAGTCACCACCAAGGTCAAACTTGAGGTTTCCACTAGCAAATCCTTTGCGGGATGGGTAATACAAACTTCTTCGAGGCGTCACCACATAAGTTGGGAGCTCCCGAGCACCACTAGCCGTCTAGGAGCAAGCTCCAAGAGTAACAAAGGCGGAATCAAGCCTTGGAAGTGCCTCAAATGCTCTTGGGAATGAAATTGGTGCTCTCAATCTTTCAATATTGCTCACTCACTAGCCCTAGCTCAAATTTAGAGTGGAATCTTTGGAGGGAGTGAGGGAGATGAGTTTTTGCTCTTGGGAGTGTGTATTTCGTGGTGGAGAAGAAGATATAGTCATTGGGGTGAGAGGGGTATAAGTACCCAATCCATAAAAACTAGCCGTTATAGTGCTGAAACAACCTTTCCGAAACTTCCCACCGCCTGTAGGAACTTCCTACCTAATGCGAACTTTTAGAACAAGGTTAGGCTCCGAACTTCCTACATTGTATAGGAGCTTCCTGCATGCAATCTCGGTTTGAGGAGACTAAATCAAGCCAGAAACTTCCTACATAGGCGGTCTTGATTTAAGGGAATCAAAATAAGTCGGGAACTTCCTACATGGTATAGGAACATCCTACGAGACGGTCTCGGTTTGAGGAAATCAAATCAAGTCATGAACTTCCTACATGGTACGAGAAACTTCCTGTGAGCAGTCTCGGTTTGGGGTGTTTTTGCACTTTTTTTGTAGAGACTTTTTGGCACTTCCAATGCAATCTTTCGCATCCCCCTTTATAGTACGGTATTCCTATACTCAAGTTTAGATCAAAAATAGTTTTATATATGAGAAGAGGCTTTCAAAAGGTGTCGCGCAATTAGGGGGGGGGGTCCTTCATCGTTCTTTTTCACTTTTTGTAGGCTTTCAACTATTCACATGCTCACAAATATCATTAGTACCTTAAGTGGTTCGTCATTAACTCACCAAAACCCACTAGGGGCCTAGATGCACTTTCACTTAAGTTGATAGCTCATGGATTCTGTCTCCCCGTAGCATGTTGGCGGAGGTGGCAACCCTCTATGCCCGCCACGCCATTTTCAAGCCGGTGCGGCGGCTGCCCGAGGTGGCCACATCGACGCCTCGTCGCCGCTGCTCCCACTCGTGGGCCGTGGTTACCGGCCCGACACGAGGAGGCCGGGATAGCCTAACATGGGACGTGAAATGGTCGTCTCCTTGTGGATCCGGCCCTCACCGGTGGCGGCGCCACCATAGCTGGTCACCATGCCGATGTGGGGATGGGCTTCACTAGGGGAGGAGGGAGGTAGGGACGTGAGATAGCCGGGGAGGAGGGAGATAGGGACGTGGGGGCTCGCCAGGGTCCAGCCTCGCCGGCGTCTCCCGTGTCGACGAAGGTGTTGGCCACACCGAGGATCCCTCGATAGAGACGCGTGTGGCTTCCGCCGCACGAGCTCTCCGACAAGGGGTCCACGGGGTCACCTGCTCGGATCATCATCCGGTGTGCGCCGTGACCGCCGGTGCTATGAGAGGCGATAGGCGCCGCCGCGGCCATGAGGGGAGGGCGAGCGCTATCGCAGTAGCGAGAGGAGGACGGGAGGGAGAAGGGTTAGATTTCCTTTGCGGCGCGTCGGTTGCCGCTGCTGCGAGAGGAGGGAGCGCGACCGCGAGAAGAGTATGGGAAGAAGAAGGGTTAGTGTTCCTGTGCGACACGGGCGTTCGGTTTTATTCACCTTGCCCCGCGTGTACTGCCATCCGATTGGATCCGAAATCGGCCGACCAATATTTCTCCCGTGTCGGTTTTGTAGATAAGAACCTCTACTTTGCCATATTTGCAGTTCCCTTTTATTCAGGATTATTTCCAGTTAGGTCCTCAATCTTATTTTAAATTAAAGTAGTTGTGATGTGTATTTTCTTTGTTTCCATAAAGGCCCCCACTATTTCTGTTAATTGTTTTTCCGAAACTTGCTTCCCTTCCCTTTTATCATTGTTCCCTTTCCGTTTACCCCCTTGACCTTTTGAAAAATTGGGCGCGGCGGAGTGCGCTTGCTTACCTATTCTTGCACATTATTACAAAATTTAATCAAATACAATGTAAATTGTATATTAAAAAGGTTTCACAAAGCACAAAGTCTATTACTGAATTTCCATTCATATTGGTGAAGGGCTCCAGAGCAGTGACCTCCAAGGCCAAGCTTACATAAAGAAAATTCTCCTTTGCCTCTTTAGTGGCAATATTAGTGCTTAGAATCACAACTAGTATGTTCACCTGAAAATAGCCTATGAAATCAGAGATCAGTTTTGTTTGGCATGCCAAACAACATAATGTAGTTTCCGTTATTGAGATATATATCATTGCGACAATACAAAACACCCCAACAAAAAGTGCCGCTGCCCAATTGTCTCTCCTTAACATATGAGAAACAGATCTATTTGGGTTTGGGTTTAACCTAGTAGATACATTAACTATCCTCCAGATATTCTTAATATGGAGACAATGAAAAGAAAAATGTTCATAATTTTATTACAATTGCAAGAAAAGTAATTTTGACATAATTTATTTTCACTATAAGCTACCCTTTGCTAATATGACCCCTTTCTCAAGGTACAAAAGCAAAATTATTGTATTGAGAGGTGGTTCCAGCATGCAAATGAACTTGTGATTAAAGAGAGCATATTGGTTTATCAGATATTGGTACATAGAGGAAACCGAAAAGTTTTTACTTTTGTGCACAAATTTCAAGAATATCCCTGCCGTAACATGAGTTGATATTGATGACTTTATGAACTACTCCATCCGTTCTGAATTACTACAATATTGGATAACTTTAATTAAAATATGAATAAAGCCTGCTGTCATCTAGTAAGAATCCCAATTTGATTTTAAAAAGGAAGCCGTAGGCCCCATTTAGTTTCCTTCATCTTGTGCTTTTTGTTTATTTCTCTGGTTTGTTCATCATTTAGTTTTAGTTTTATTTTATCATGCATGATTGACTAATGGAACATTACTACAATATTGGATATTCTGATTTTTCTTTGGTTTATCCATAAATACAATGGGTAGGTTTATTCATTCATGATTTATATATATATGGACCGGAAGCTGGCCACCAGGCCCGCTCATGCGCACCATGGATAACCTTCAGATCCCAGGGTCAGCCCATTTAGATCAATGCATGACCAGCCAGTCCACCATATAGGCAACCTCATAAACGTTGTACTCTTACCTTTATTTGATCTGCACCAATGCTTGCAGGGGACCTTCTTGAGATGTGGAGGGTTGGCACTAGGGACGACATTCACCGCTTCTCCATCGACGCGAGCGCCTTCCATTTCTTCCGGACTTTTGGTCGGCCTTATGCTAGGACAGTGACTGCGCCGATGAGGAGGCCCCGTTCCACGACCGAACCCTTCTCCGTGCACGGTCTCCACCTGCTATCAACCCTGAGCATCAGATGTTCGGAAAATAATAATTTTATTATGTCCGTAGCACAATGCACAACGGATAAGATGTTTGGAAAAAGTTTCCAGCATATTTGAAAAAAAATAACTTCTGTTAAAAATTCAGTTGAGTTTTGAATCATTCAACTCATTTAAATAAGTTGGCGAGAGCAACTCATTTGAGTATTAAATCATGTCACTTCAGTTTTTATGACAAAATAAGCAGCAAATTTTAACCTTGCTAAAAACCATCATCATTCTCTATTCTGCATATACAAAACTGGGCAACACAACTATTTCCGTTTTCCCTTGCAAAAAAAAAATATTGCCGTTTGGATTCCAAAACAGTAGGGGGACATTTGTTTTTTTTTTCGAAATGACGGGAGGTAGCCATTTGTGCTCTGTTCACTATTCCTGCTGGAACCACCGGATTATCTCCATGAAAGCCTTCTACTATTTGCCAGGACTCCATCCAGCATGTCAAAAATGTCTTTGAATGAGAATAAATACGATCAAAATGTGTCTAATAGACATATATATATATATATATATATATATATATATATATATATATTCAACAACGTGTACAAAAACCGGTTTGATGTGGTTCGATACAGTTAAAGCATCTCTAAAAAAAACATAACAGCATAAACATGTCTAGTAGACCTTTTTCTTGTAGTGCGTTCTTCTCCGGTACCAACTACATCTTGACCTGAGAGTCTGAGAGCTTGCCCCTCCAGGCAACCATTTTTCATAATAAATAAAGGGAGATAAACAATTTGTTGCATTGTCTCTTCAAGCAACCTCCATTTCACCATCCTCATTGCTATTTTTCTACGCGCCTGACAGCGGCAGACCTCGGGGGTATGCCACATGGCATGACATACCCTAGGTCCAAATAAATATTGCCACATATAGTTACCACTAGTACAAAAACAAACGATTTGTTAACTAAATCATAGAATGAGTATAGTCTAACTAGTTCAACAACAAGTTAGCTCTAATATATTAAGGTCATGATTTAATCTTTTGCTATTGCATATTTTTTTGTGCAATTCTTTTTTAGCATACCCTGTAATGGAACTCTAGGTCCGCCACTGGCTCCGAACTCCTGACTCTCCAAATATGCATAAATTGTGTGGCTCTCCATGGCCTACTTTTTCCCACATGTGTTCGGTGAGTTCTTGTTCCTAAATCGCATAGTACCTCCTAGGCCGTGGCTGCTATACGTCTCGCCTTCTTCCATCACCACATGACATAGGTGGACCAGAGCATCGGGCTATGTTTAACAGATGCCAGATGCTCTACTTGATGATATATACCTAAACTGGATTTCAAAATGTCAAATACAAACCTCCAACAGATGACGTAAATCGAATACCTATTTTGGGAAAGTCATGATCGTGACCTAGAAATAGAGCACTTTCACCTGCGACCCAAACGGTTGAAAGAGTTAGGGAGATAATACTCGTTTTATTGATTAAACAATAGCCAAACCAGCAGTACATGAGTGGCCTTCTGGTACATACCCTAACCGAATACAATTGGAAGGAGGCCAACCAAGGCGGGATTAACCCAAACAGTACCATGCATGTACAACAAAAACAACATGCAAAAGATACAGTGACAAAGGAAAATAATTAAAATATGGTAGTCTAACACCCCCTCCCCCACTCAGTCGGAGCGTGACTAACCACTTGTTATCATGTTCAGACTCTCATTAAAAGCCGAAGTGAAGATATCAGAGAGGAGATGGGAATATGAAACACTCGAAACAACGCCTGCCGCTACCCATTTTCGGACAAAGTGCAGATCAAGCTCGATGTGCTTGGTACGTTGATGATGGACCAGGTTCGTTGAGGGAAAAATTCCTTATATGTCATTGGTTAAAATTGTAATCCCGAATCTGCCATCGCTTAAACTGTAATCCCTTATATAGTAGCGTTTCTAAAATTTTATCCTTTACATGCCATTGCCATCTATTCCATTAGTCTAAACGTTTAGTGAAATTTCAAAATGACAAAACGGCCCTTATGTGCTAACGTTATGGGGCAAGACCACCAGGCCACTTATCCAAAAGAAAAAATAGCCCTAATGTGCTAACATTATGGGCCAAGGGCACTAGACCATTCATCCAAAAGAAAAATAGAAAAGGAAAAGGCGCACACACTACTAGAACAATGCTCCGTAGTGGCGGACATTTAAAAAACCGTTACTATTTTGAGCTGAATGATAAGGCCCACTACTACGCGTCGAAAATAGTGGCAGACACAACAGGCTCGCTACTATGGTAGCCCAGCTCGCTACTACTCTTAGCAAATAGTAGTGGTCACATTGGGTCCGCTACTACATTATGACTCAGCCCACTGCACGTATAAAAAGACTCGACACCCTAACTTACCCACCCAAACACTCTCTCCCCACCACGGTCGCCTCTCTCTCTCTCTCTCTCTCTCTCTCTCTCTCTCTCTCTCTCTCTCTCTCTCTCCGCCAGCGCACTCCCGGACGGCACGCACGGGTCCGGTAGCCCCCTCCCCACGGTGCCCTCACCGTGGCGTGCTCCTCGGCAGCGGCGCCCCTCCCCGCGGCGTGCATAGGTCTAACGGCGCCCTCCCCGATGACCCCTCCCCGTGGCGCCCTCTCCACCGGCCCCTCTTCCTCCACCGGATCCGGTGAGTACGCGGCTAGATCTGGCCGATGGCGCTCGGATCCGGCCGCCGGTGCACGTGTCCTGCGAGCGTTCTTTTTATTATTATTGTATTTATACAGAATCTAGTGGCGGGCTTTTGGCCGCTACTATGGTTCTACTTAGTCGCGGTTGTTTTTCCGCTACGGTCATTTCTCCCTCACGGTGACAGGACCCTAGTGGCGGAAATTGATTCTGCTACTATGGTCACTTTTGGCCCGTCACTCGTAGAGCTCAATTGTAGTAGTGGCACACTAGACACTAGGAAATGCACACACGCACGCATCTCGCATTTCTCCGGAACACCACGGGGCTTCCGTTCTTCCCCAAACAGAGAAGCTCCTTTGAACCCTAGTTGGTCGCTGCCCTCAACGCCAACAGCATGGACTCCGACTCTCCGCCCTAGTCTCCTCGACCTAATTCGCGTGCTCAAATTCTACTCATGGCCTCGATGTCCTCAACCCCCATCGCATTCTCACTTCGCCATATGTGAGAATGCTTGGGAAGAGGGAAACCGAGGATAGGCACTAGAACAATATGAGGAGCTCACCCCAATCCGAAGGAAATCTTCGCAAATTGGATCCTTCTATGGTTCCGGAAAGGTTCGCCTCCTCTCGTCTTGTGCAATGAAAATTTTGGTTAGGTGTCAATACGACTACAATGTTGATAGGATAGCTCATGTGTTGTTTTGAATGGCACGGGATGGATGTGGCCTCAACTTATCAACTGGAACTTCGATTTTCCTTAGAAACGAGTAGAAAGGATGTTGGTTATTATATAGCTACAGAGTATGTTGATTCCGAATGGACAAATTTGATGGATTTCAAGAGTGATTTATATAAGGAATACCATGGGCACCAACTGAAACAACACATCCGAGCTATTATGACGACACATCCAAGTCCTATGTTTGAGTAAAATGTGACCAAGACATGATGTTAATGTTTCAGAAATTTAAGTCATCCAAAATACATTGTGTTAAATGTTTGGGTTGGTCCTTCCAATGTTGTTGAAATCGCATGTCCAGCTAGCCAACGCACTGATATTCTCCCCACGGATGATACTAAGTATCTTGCTGCCAACCCATTTCCCATGTTTGAGCATGTAGGCGTTGATGATGAGGTGATATATGTTGAAGATGGTCCAACTGATGATGAAGAGGAGGCTGTGGAGGAGCCGGACATGGAGCATGATGGTTCAACTGATAATGAGGATGATGGTTCGGATGAAAGTGATAAAAGTGTAGTTGTTGACTCGGATGAAGATTGTGTTGAAAAAGATAACCTTCCACATGACATACCCAAAGTTGCATACGACAAAGAGGATCCACCGATGTCACAAGGATCCATCTATCCCACCATTGAAGAGTTTAGACTTGCACTTACTCAACATTCCATCAAGCATGAATTCGAGTACAACATAGAGAAGACAGGCCCTGAGAGGTTCGAGCATATTGTCTAGAGAGGAAAAAAGGTTGTCAATGGAGAATCCATGCCTCTGCACTAGAAGATAAGAAAACAATATAAACATGCTCCTTTGTACTTTTACTTTCCCTTGATGTCTTGCTTATATTATCATATACAACTTTTGTTGATTTATGGCATTTTTTGTTGCAAGTCAAGAAAAATCCATTTGGGCACACTTGTGGCAGTAGGCAATGAAGCAAGAAAATGAAGAATGCATCGAAGTCTTGGATATGTGAGAACGTGAAGGACCGGGTGAGAGAGTGCTGCCACTGGTGCTAAAGAACTACAACGAAGAATTAAAGAGACTCACTTTGTGGAGATTAACTATAAGAGAACGCATGCAGGGTATCAACTAGCACTTGAAAAGGTGTATGGAGAATGGAAGGACAGTTTTGACATCTTATATAGGTGGAAGGATGAGGTGGAGAAGAGAAGCCCATGAAGTGTTGCAATTATTGAGCACCATGAAGTGAGATAGAAGAAGCACTTCACAAGAATGTTTGGTGCTTTCAAGGCGTGTATTGATGGATTTCTTAGGGGTTGCAAGCCATGTTTTTCCATTGATAGCACTTTCTTGACTAGAAGGTTTAGGGGCCAGTTAGCTACATCATGTGCTGTGGATGGGCACAATTGGTTGTTTCCAGTTGCATATGCGGTAATGGAGTGCGAAGACGGTGACAATTAGAAATGGTTCATGTCCAAGTTACATGATAGCATAGGCGATCCCTTAGGCTTGTCAATTTGTACTACGGATGTAAGCGACATAGTGCGGTTAACGGTATTCATAAGTGCAGAGCACAGAGAATGCATGAGGCACTTTGGTACCCAATTTTAAGATGAAATTCCGTGGCAGGGTATTTGATGAGAATTTGTGGCCAGCAGCCTATGCATGGCAGCGAGAGGAATTTGAAGGTCACATGTCCAAAATGGTTGCTGGACATCCCGATGTCCAGAAATTTCTTACCAAAGACCACCCCAACCTTTGGACAAGGAGTGAATTCAATGAACTCACCAAGGTTGATTATGTGACAAACAATTTGGCCGAGAGTTTCAATAGCTAGATTAAAAAGTACAAGCAGGCACTGCATGTTGTTGATTTGATTGATAAGTTAATGCAGAAGTTAATGATTAAGTTTTATCAAAGGAGGAAGATTGGTAACAACATGTCAGTTCTAGTCTTGCCTCACATTCATGCTAATCTGAAAGAGAAGAGTCATGGTTTGAAGTACACCATCACTAGGAGTGGTGATGATGTAGCTGAAGTGTTTGGAAAACAGTGGACTTTCACTGGAGAACTTGTTGAATTCATCATGTGGTGGATCTCAAAGCCATGACCTGCACATGTAGATAGTGGCAGATCTCAGGTAAGCCATGTTTGCTTTCATAACACACCTTAGGGAAGAAAATCTTCAGGTTTACATGGACAATAGCTACTCAGTTAACAGGTTCAAATATGCATATGAGGGAATGATACCAGCAATAACTGATAAAAAGCAGTGGCCAAACCGTGACAAAGGTTTCTTTTTATATCCACCATTGCTTGGGAGATCTGCTGGTAGACCAAATGTTCATAGGATTAAGGGCTCTCATGAACCTGATGCCTCAAAGAAGTGAAGGAAAGGAAGAGCACATGAGTGCAAAATCTGCAAGCAGCTTGGTCATCACTGGAATACTTGTAGGGATGGAGACCCGAAGCTAAAGAAGCACTTGCATTGTTGGCAGCCCAAAGGTGTACACTATAACACTTTACTTTAAGCACTTATCATTTATTTCTAATGCCAAATATCCTTGCAGAAAAGTTGAGAAAGCAAGGAAAGTACAAGAGAAAATTGCAAGCAATTGCAAGTGGTACTAAAAGAAAGAGAACTACAACAAAAAAGATTATTTCTTCTAAGAGGTTTAAATATGTACTTATCAATACTTAGTTTTGTTATTCAATGGTGAATTGATCATTTTCATCCATCTTTTTAGGTTAGGAACAACAGCCGATCGAAACCAAATTGAAGCTACCCAAACTACAGAACCAACAAGTGGAGCACTTGTTCCTCATGTTGCACTGCCTACTGAACCAGCAAGTGGAACAATCTCAACAGGAACAAGGAAGACGAAGAAGAAAGAAAATGATGATGCTACACTAATAAAAATCGTAGATAGTCCTGCCATCGGGACTAGGAGCAAGACAAAAGCGGATAGTCCTGCCACGGGGACTAGGAGCAACAAGACGCTCCTCGACATTATGTGATTTGACACATATTCACTATGACTTGTGGGTGCTTATTTTGGGAACTTGTGGGTGCTTATTTTGAGAACTTGTGTGATCTGGCATTTTCTACACATGATGGTGTTGCTGTATATATGGCTGGTGGCTAACTCCCATGATATGGGCCCTAGGATGCTATATATTGTGTTGTCCTGTTGCTTGAACAACCTATTCGGAATGGAACTAGTATTGTGTCGTGCTTGTTGAAGTTTGTGATAATTAGTCCATTATGTTATCTTACTCATTCAGTTTTTGTTATTGTTACATTCACATCCAATGGCATAAACCGCAAAAGTCACGTCAAAATTTTTTGTTCAGCTACTGGCATAAAGGGGAGCCGAATATATTCCAAACCTATGAAGGACAAACGGGTCATTTTATTGTGTCCGTTAGCCAAGACAAATATAATTAGCTCAATAGTGGCATGTAAAGGATAAAATTTTAGAAATGCTAGCATATAAGGGATTAAAGTTTAAGTGATGGCAGATCCGGGATTACAACTTTAACCAATGGCATATAAGGGAATTTGCCTTCATTGAGAGATAAACAACACTACCATTGTAACAAAAAAAACGATAGTGGTGCGCTAAAGAGGAAGATGCAACTCCTCAAGTAGCTGGAAAACCAAGTTGTCTTAGGATGTGTTTGGTTGGGCTTTTTTTGGTTTTGGCTTCTCAAAAAGCCAGTAGCCCAACCAAAGGGGTTGGCTGCCAACAAAAGTCAAAGCCAAAAACAGCTTTTGGATGTGTTTGGTTGGGCTGTGGCTGTGGAAAAAGCTGTTGTGGGCTTTGGCTTTGGCTTTGGCTTTGGCTGTGGCTGTGGAAAAAGCCAAAGCAGGTGTGGAGGTGCTTTTTTGGCTTTGGCTTTCACAAGTTTGAAGAAATTACCTACATATGTCTATATATATATATATATATATATATATATATATATATATATATATATATATATATATATATATATATATATATATATATATATATATATATATATGTATATATGGTAATTACATTCTACTCCCGGTGTAGTTACTCCCATGTTTAAAAAACCACCTTGGGTATGTGTACATACCCATTTATCATTTCGAGTATGTGTACATATCTAAAATAAGAATTTATAAAGTGATAACCATGAAAATTTTTTAGTGGAACTCATATATTTTTACACCTTGTGATATATCTCCTTTTTATATAGAAAAAGGAGTATGTCCATATACTTAATGTATCCTCATATAAAAACATGAGTATGTCCACATATACAGAAGTAGAGCGTCGAGTATGAGGACAGCCAACCTAATTTGCATCAGAGTAAACACACAAAAGGCTCCCGTTCATTAATGTTTTCTGCTAAACTAATAAGGTCCCCCCAACCTATGGCTGAAGCTTAGCCCCTTATTTTTAGTGCACTAGGAAACAATTTATTTTCTTCTTTGTTCATCTAGAGGTGCTAATTCAAACTCATAATTCTACAAGAACATGAAAATACTTGAATGTCATGTATCTCTTTACTAAAATTGGTCCTAAACCCTCTAAATATCCATTAATTAATAATTAATCAGAGGTACATTAGACATTTTGATGGATAGGATGAACAATTAGGTCACCCTCAAAACAAGCATATTACTAATTTTTACTCAATTAATTGTTTATTCAGAACTAATAATTAGTTCGATAGACTCAAACATGGCCTATATTGTCTCGCGTTTCTTAAATATCATCAGCTGTTTACTGTTTCTTATCCTTTTTTGGCATTTAGCAGTCACTTGAATGTTCAGTATGCTTGCAAGTTATTGTCTCAAGCAGGGGTCAGCAGCAAATTGGCCAGCAAGTCAAAATAATCTGCAGCGAAGTTTTCGGAACAAGTCAGGGCCTTGGCTTTAGTCTTTCATCTAGGGATGAAAACGGTCGGAAATGATCGAAAAATGCCCAAATTGTTTTCAGTATTGTATAAAAATATCGGAATCGGAGTCGGAAACGATAGTGTCGGACATGATTACGGCATCGAAGTATCGGAAATATCAAAACCGAATCCATCGGAACGGAAAATGTGAATATCGGTTTAAAACTGAATGTTTATCTCGGAAACACCGCCCCAAAGCATGGGTTCATTAGTTCAAACGAAGTAAGTAAATCCAATGAATAATCATAACAATGATATGGATATAAGCTAAGTGATATAGAAGCCAATTACAACAAGTACGTTTTCCGTTATAGAAAACGCATTTTTGTTTCTTAAATCATTTCTTTTTTTAGTGTTATATAGATCAAAGAAAATTAAAATGCTCCCCGCCTCTCCGCTCTACGCTGTGCCACAGCCTCCCCGGTTCCCCACCCTGTACCGCGGGCCGCGCCCGCGCCTCTCTCGCCTCGAGCCGCTCGCGTCGTCAAATATGATTGATTTCTGAAATCGAAAATTGTTCGGAAATTGTTCGAAATTTCCTAACAAATATGGAATTCCAAAGGTTCGGTCGGAAATTCACCCAGATTGTTTTCGTTCCGATTTTCGATCTCGCCATTCCGATTTCCGACCGGTTTCGAATAAGAACCGACAAAAATGAAAAACGGACGGTAAATTTTTGAAATCGGTGTCGGACAGTCCGGAAATTTTCCGTCCGAATTTCATCCCTACTTTCATCGTACAAGGTGGCGTTGACTTGTAAGGTTTGGTACCGACAGTTGCCTTCAGACTTTGTTTCCGTATACGAATGAAATATTACATCGCACAAGCACATCACAGATATGAACGAAGTATCCGTCACCGAGGAATTGTCTTCGTAGAGAACCAGAACAGAGGAGGCTTCGAGGACACCAGCGACGAGCCACTATTACTTCGGAGAAATCAGATTTTTACCACCCTTAAGCAGTGACGTCCCAAAAATAAGACTCCTAACAGAGACATCCCAGAAACACCATCCATGAATGTGTTTCTCTCATGATTCATACCACCATGGCCATATAATCAGATATTATTTTTATTTTCGCAAAAAAAATACCTGAACGGACCATTTTGCCCCTGCTCCAATCGATGCTTCAATTTTCTCTCCCCACGAGCGGTTCAACCAGAGCTCGAAGAAAAGTTGATCGTAAACCCTAACCTACGCCGAGGATGGCGGCGGTCAGCAGCGGCGCGGATTGAGGTTGGCCCGTGGATGGAGACGAGGTGGCGAGCGGCGGTGCTGGCGCAGATTGTCGCGCAGCTCCTGGCCTGGCGATGGCTACGGCGGCGGATGCAGGAGGCATGGCGGCGGCTGCAGATTGCCGCGCGACACGGAGCTAGCGAGCGGCGGCTTCGGGAGGCCTAGCGACGATTGTACGAGGACTGGCGGCGGCGGCTGCAGGAGGACTGGCGACGACGGCTGTAGGAGGACTGCCGGTGGCTGCAGTTTGCCGCGCGGTGCGGAGCTGGCAAGCGGCGGCTTCGGGAGGCCTGGCGGCGGCGGCTGCAGGAGCACCCGACGATGGCGTTCTACGGCAAAATTGCAGCTCCCAGCCTCGAATGCCCACATCCACAAGCAGTCCTGACGTCGGATCAAACGAGAGCTACACCGGAGGGTGAGTTTGACTCTCACATTCAATTTTCCTGTAGGATGATGGCATTTGATTTTTCTCAATAATTTAATTCGCAGTGTTATGTATAGGAATGCAATAGAGTCAGAGATGAAGATGAATCTTAGAATTCTCGGGTACTCAATTTACCTTGATGATGGCATTAGGTGCGAAATAGAAGCTAAAGATCATACTATTGAAATGCAACATGTTAGTACCTACTCTATTTCGCACCTTGTAGCTGATGTAGCAACTAAAACTAAGTGGGGAATATGTCAAGAGCCTACATTTTGGTATTGGGACGTTGAAGAAAAATGCTTGAAGCAAGTTGTCACAGATGCTGATTTGAACCGTATATTCCAGAAATTTGCCTCTTGCAAGACAGTCTCATTTGTTGTTGAGTTTGCTGTTAAACCAGCTTATAAGAGCAGCTTCACAGTGGATCAAAAAATGAAAAATTGCGTGTAAGAAGGAACCCAATTGTAGAACCGGAAAGCGAGGAAAGTGACTCATCGGATAACGAAAGTGAGGAAACCGAGGAAAGCGATGGAACAACCGGAAATGTGGATCCTGCTTTGATGGAGGATGAGGACATATTTATGGAGGACCATGAAGTTTTTGTGTCACTAGGTTTGAGGGTCGAGGATGAGGCAACTAAAATTAATTTGAATCAAGATGGTTTGGGTTTTAATGTACATGATGCACAAATTCCAATTGATGATGAAGCTAAAAATGAGCCACGATTTGCAGTTGACAAGGAAACACCGAAATTGAGGAAGGGTGAGAAATTTCCTTGTATGGTAGATTTCAGATTAGCTGTAAGGCATTTTGCCATTCAAAACGAGTTTGAGGTGCATAAAATTACAACAGATACAAAGAGGTATAGGGCTGAATGTAAGGCTAACGGATGTCCATGGAGGATTGTTGCTCGAAAGATGGTAGGGCAACCAACTGTTGAGGTATCTCTACTTCATAAGTATTACAATTTTTATTGGCATTTATTTTGAAAAATGTGCTATTTGACCATAGGTGTCTATGTTTTTACAGGTGACCATGCTTCCTTATGAGCATCAATATATGGGTACTGGTAAGATGAAAAGTTCTATGGCAGCAGCAAAGTGGGTTTCCGAGAGGGTGATTGGATGGCTAACGAAGAAACCATCTTGTGGAATAGCTGAATTGCAAGACAAATTGCTCGAAAAGTATGGTATTAGGTTGGTTACAATATTGTTTGGACTGGAAGGAATAAAGCAATGGACATCATTTTTGGTGTTTGGGCAGATAGCTTCAATTTCTTGTTCCGCGTTAGGGCTGCATTCCTTCAACAGTCTCCCGACTCTATTTTTGAGATTGCTTTGAAACCAGAAGGTGATGGATTCATGTTTGACAAGCTATTTTTTGCCATGAAACCATGTGTTGATGGATTCATTCAAGGTTGTCGACCTTATCTTGGTATTGACTCAACAGCCTTGAATGGAAAATATAAGGGACAACTAGCATCTGCAACAGCTCTTGATGACAAGCTTGGGGTATCTTTGACACGGAATCTTCGACAACCGGATATGGTTCATATGCAGCAATTGGAGAAGGCAATTGGCCACCCACCATTTTTAGCCATATCAACAGATGCGTGCAAGGGGTTGGATGCTGCTATGAAGCAAGTGTTCCCATATGTTGAACATAGGGAATGCATGAGGCATTTGTGGGCAAATTTCAAGAAGTACTACCGTGGAGAAGTCTTTGACAATAACATGTGGCCAGAAGCAAGGGCTTACAAGCTTGAGAAATTTTACCTTCATTCGAATCAAATCATTGTTGTACGTCCGAAGTTGTGACATACATGAACCAACATCACAATCACAAGTGGAGCATGTCCATGTTCTCAACCAACAAGTAAGTGTGACTATGTGAACAATAATATTGCTGAGAGCTTCAATAGCTGGATCAAGAAGATAAAAGACCTGCCTATTGTTGACTTGATTGATATGTTGAGGCAAATGACAATGTCATTGTGAGACAAGAGGAGAAGCATTGCAAGCAAGCTATCCGGAAGCATTCTACCAACAATAGTTAAACAACTAAATGCTAAAACTAGAGGCTTGGGGCACATGAGGGTCACTGGAAATATTCGCACTGCTGAAGGTTTTGGATTTTATTTTGATATGACACCGTGGAGACATATTGTAGAACTAGACACTCAAACTTGTAGCTGTGGAGAGTGGCAAATGACTAGGGAAGCCTAGTCCTCATGCTTTGGCTTTCATTCGGATGTTTCCGGATGTTGACATGGCTTCTTATGTTCATGAGTACTATAGTGTAGAGAGATTCAAGGCGGCATACAGTGGCTCAATTCCACACATGACAGACAAATCTCAGTGGCTTCAAGTGCACATAGGCTTTAAGCTTCTTCCGCCACCATCGAAAAGAGGTGCAGGAAGACAAAAGAAGAATAGGTTCAAAGCTAGCCATGAACCAGGAGCAAGAAAACAACAAAGATGCAAGAAATGTGGCGAATTTGGACAACATGAGAATGGGAATTGTCCTTTGAATGATCCAAAGAAAAGGTGTGATGTGTCTGATTTCTTTTCATTTATGCTGCCATGCTTGTGTCTATTCAATGGTTACAAATTTTTTCATTTCCATGTAGGAAGAGGATGGCTCAACCAAAGAGAAAACCCAAAAAACCAAAGCTTGTACCAGCTGAAACCATCTCACCGGGCTCAATCACTCGACGTCTTGTTAATTTGGTGCATGGAGATGGTGATGTTGCTACATCCAGCGCTAGCATTTCGGCTAAGAGGTTGTTAGTGCTTCCAGCTGAATGAGGAGGCCATTTAGCAGCTAAATAGACCTTTCTTATTGCTAATTTAGTAGTGGTCATGTTATTAATTGGAACCTGTGTCCTTTGTTGAGACTATGTACTAGTTGCAACAAGTTTCTATGGTCTGACTATCTGTGGCTATCTATTTTATCATGTTTCAGTGGCTATTATTTATGTGAACTATGATGCTCCAAGCATCAAAAAGCACAATGGCCATGGCAAAAAAAATTTAGTTTGGCTGTTCAATTTTTCATTTTTTTAATATAATAATTGTATTTTAAAATTGTGCCAAAAAAATTATCAAAATATATTTATGAATTTTACAGTTTCTTAACAAAATAATCCATTTTATTTCATCAAAATTAACAACCTGCATGGAGGCGTAGAGAATGCTACATGTTCGAGCAGGGGCAAAATGGTCCGTTCAGGTATTTTTTTGGCGAAAATAAAAATAAAATCTGATTATATGGCCATGGTGATATGAATCATGAGAGAAACGCACTCATGAATGATGTTTTTGGGATGTCTCTGTTAGGAGTCTCATTTTGGGATGTTAGGAGTCTCATTTTTGGGACGTCACTGCTTAAGGGTGGTAAAAATCTGATTTCCCCTATTATTTCATAGGATGCAGACCCTCGGTGGAACGTCAATTTCTTAAATTGCACTAAATAGCTCCAATGTTCCCCTGGTAAAAAGCCTAGGCGAGGCCGGCATTTAAGTTTATGTTTCATTATCTTTTGGGGGAAAATGAGCATTTTGCACGCCAGCACCCAAGTATTGTGCAAAGTATACGAGATATGACAAGAGTCACCGATTCACACTTTTGAACGACTGATAGCGCAATCCCACCTGACCGGCAAACAAGCCAAATTCCACATCTCAACAGGCAATCCAAAGCAAGCCAGATTCTGCTACTCCAAGATCGCATTTTCCCTGTGCTGCCCACAAAGCAACTGACGGCGATACTGATACGCCAGGAGTTGCGTAAAAGATGAGCAAAAGGTCGCAGCGAATCCGCCGCAGGAAAAAGCCGTAAGCAAGTGCAACAAACGTAGGAGCTGCAAACATGATAGCATCCGTTTTCCCTTAGCTGCCAAGCAAGGAACATAGTACAATTTGAGTTCCCAAAATTAGCACCAACTAACTGGATTGTAACTAACATGAAAAGGACAGTAGTCAAACAAAGTCTAAGATATTTCGGTACCAATATAAAACAGCCTAGGTGAATAATGCTTCCGAACTCAATAAAATTACACAATCAGCTGGGTTCCATAAATTAGACACCAGCACTCATCTATTTTACCAGGAATTGTAGCAAATATCTTTCACCACAATTAGTTCAGTTCCTAGTTGAACTAGGGAAAACCTTCCACATTTCAGATTAGCTGATTCCCTTGAACCAGCACTCATCTGAGTAGATTGGGTTAGTAACACAAGTTCGCTTAAAACAGAGGCTAGTTCCCTTGAAACAGAGCTTCCAGTTCTAAACAAACAGAGCTTCCAGTTCTAAACAAACTGTTTGCCACTAATTGTGGCCAATTTAGTCGATGTCTCTCCAATCTACAGAGCAGCAACAGCAAGGCGTCTGTATTCAAATAATTTACATATACAAAACACCGCTACATTTTTTACATTACACTGGCAACACACTGTCAATCCCACAACCTGCATATTTACAACAACATTCTAAAACACATGAACACATCGCAGATCGACTGACAAGATGATCATCATCATTATTATGGCACTGGTGTATGAGTGTGTCAACACTAATTTGACCGCTTAAGAGGTGGCAAGCATCTCCTAATCGACTGATCTGCTGCTGCTAAACCCCGGAGCAGAATATGAGCATCAAAACCCAACTAACAAAGCAAAAGAAAACCTAACGGAGGAGAAGGAATCGGAGGGTAGTTTCACCGACTAGTGGGACCCCCACAGGCCCCACGACCTCCAGCTGAGCACGGCACCCCAACCTCGCCGCCGCTTTTCCTCCTCGCCGCCGGAGAAAGTATCCTCGCCGGTGGCGGATGCGGCAGCATCCTCCTCTTCTACTTGCACCTCAGCCCTGAACTCCTCACTCCTTTCCTCAGCTTTCGGGGCCTCTTCCGGAGCAGGGAGAACGGGCGGCGGCGGCAGCGCCGGCGGCGGAGTGGGATCGACAGCGAGCTCCTTACCCTTTGCAGCCTTCTCCTTGGCGGCGGCGGCGCGCTTCTTGCGGCCGCGCCGGCCCTTGCCCCCGGCCCCCATCTCCTCCTTCCTCGCGAGGTGCTCCTCGAACGCCTCGATGGCGCGGTGGATGGCCTCGCGATCGGCTTCCGGCGACCCGTTCCAGCGGGACCAGTACGCCGTGTAGCACCCGAAGCAGCCGCACCCAAGCTCCGGCCGGTGCGCCGCCGCCGCCCCCTTCGCCAGTGGCGTCGGCAGCGCCGAGGACCGCAGCGACGCGAGCACCAGATACGCCAGTACCTCCTTTCCGTCGGCCCCGAGCGGCGCAGCGGCGGCCAGCACCGCCGCGGGGAGCAGCCGCATCAGCACTGCCTCCGCCGTCATCTCCCCGCTCGCTACGGCAACAGCCGCCGCCGGCGGCGGCGACGGCGACGGGTGCACCTTGCCCTTCCCCATTCCTTCTCGACCCTTCCGCTTTCCCCTGGATTTTTTTTTCCGTGAAGCGTCGCTAAATAATTTCGTGGTTGGTTGGCTTGCTTGGGTCTTAAGCGACCTCTCTCGGCTGCTCTGCTCGTGTGGGCCCGGAGCGCGTGTGTTTTTTAATTGCGAAGTGGATTAGGTGCGGTCGGATCCTCTGCGCCGAGCGGCGGTGGTGTGGCAGGGTTGGTGGGGTCGGTGCGCGGCTGAGGCGTTGGGTTTGGGATAGACGGTTACGATCGGATGGGAGGTGGGGTTGTTTATGGGAGATAGGGATAACGGGATCAGGCGGGTTACGGCACAGGTGACTGATGGCGTAGTTTCTGACGTTACGCTTTTGGATAACCCAGGTTTGATGGTAACTTGCACGAGTTTTACTTTTCAAAAGAGCTCGTGTTGTGGTTAGGAGATGGGCCACGATTGCGGCAGCTGCTCTATTTTGTTGAGCCACTTCATCAGGTTTTGGATTCTCAAAAAAAAAAAAAAAAAAAAAACTTCATCAGGTTTTGGACTATTTTATAAGTGGTCATGTTGTCTCCTTCTCTAT
This sequence comes from Chloris gayana, assembly GCA_031894775.1. Lineage (NCBI taxonomy): Eukaryota > Viridiplantae > Streptophyta > Magnoliopsida > Poales > Poaceae > Chloris > Chloris gayana. The sequence continues at coordinate 41,464 of JAUNZO010000021.1, forward strand.
GTCATTTGCTTACGTATTATTGTCCCATGCCAATTATGTATTTTTTATTTCAAAATAATATGCTATACATTTTTTTCTCGAAAAAGCAGATAGCTGTGCTTCATTATATAAAGAAGAAAACAGAATAAATAACCAGAGTACAACGCACACAACACACCTCAAATTACACACATTACATACGCGCATGTTACAATTGGATTTACGACCCAAAGAACTTTAAGACTCCGATAGCGAGGCGGTTAAGACGGAGATGCCTCGAATCCCTGCTACCATCCATCAATGCCTCTCTTCTCGGCCTGAACCGGAGCACAAGCTAAGCTAGGTTGTTAACCCTCAAAGACACACCTATTTCGGTGTACCCAAGACTCCAAGCACCTAGCACAATCATATCCTATCACGTGTTTGACCACTAGCTGCCTTACTTGATCTTTCCCACCATGAGTCAAAGGAAACTTCGTAGGTTGCGGAGCTAAATCTTGCAAGCCTAAAAAGATAGAACCAGAATTGTCTTGCGAAAACACATGTGACCATTAGATGATCTATGGATTCCTCTACCTGGTCACACAAAAGGCACAACTCCGCATGAGGGAGACCATGTCTAGCTAGTCTATCGACAGTCCAACAACGTTTGTGCGCCACTAGCCGGTGAAAGAAATGACACTTGGGCCAAACAAAAGTAGCACCCACAAACATGCTCTCATATGAAGACTTAGCGAGTACCGGTCACTTGAAGACAATCTCCAAATATGACAATCATCTACATCCAGTTGCGAGAACCACATCCCGTACTAAATCCTAAACTTGCAAGTACTCAATGATCACCCCAACCTTGAGGGCTCCATTAATGTCCCATACCCAACTTCGTTTGTCAAGGCTTCCTGCACCGTGCGGCTATTCCTCCTTCTTTTTGCAACTGCAGCAACAAGTCTAGGCACCAATTCTACAATGCTTTTGTCATGTATCCACCGATCCATCCGGAACAATGTCCGCAACCCATTACCAACCTCCGAGAGGCCATGGCTATTGAGAAAAATGCACATATCCGATTAGGTACCCGAATTGGTAGCGTTGGTCATGGTTTATGTGGTTCTGTCTTCCGAAACCAAAGTCATCTCATCCGTAGTGCCCAACTCAAATTTTACAAATTAGAGATGCCAAGCCCTCCTAGATCTAGCGGCCGACACACATTATCCCATGCCACAAGACAGTGTCCACCTTGAATATTAATATACCCCTTCCACAAATATCCTCTTCGAATTTTATCAACCACTTTGTGTGCCCATTGAGGAAAGTCCACTGCCACCAAGTATATGATCATCCCTCGTTAAGACATACCGAACATCAATGCGTCGGCCGACTCTTGCCATTAGATCCGCCTTCCAACTTGGGAGTTGATCGGCAATCCGGTCAATAATCGGTTGCAAGTGCTCTCTAGATAATTTCCATAGAGAAAGACGTAATCCGAGACACTTGCATGGGAATTTCACTACCTCACAAGGAAGGTGCTGTTGCACCACTCGCTAAATCTTGCTCATCACATGGTATACACTTAATCATGCATTTTGAATAAATAGATATGTTGTCAAGGTCGGCATATCCATCTGCAATTGAGTTGGAACCAATTATTAGTCTTTTTAATATCATAAAACATTAATATATTATTAAATTAAGGGATAATTGTGAGAAGTAAATATTTATTAAATTAAGGGATAATTGTGATAAGTTATTTGTATGTGATATTCCCACTCATAAGCTATTTTGTTGCAAACATCCACCCACCCACTATATTTTGTTGCAAAAATCACCCCAATTCACACATGTTTTATTGATTCATTCCATTTTCACTCATTCGGAGTAGTTGACGGTATCTCGTATCAATCTTATAATATTTTGAAAATATAATTTTTTTCATACTTTTATAAAAATGTGAAATAAATAAATAAATTAGAGGTTAGTATCTCGTCTCTAGAGTTGAGATCCGGAAAATTTTATTCATGAAAATAAGATGATTATATATAATTTAAAAATAATTTTTAAGAAAATAACCATTCAAAAACTTTAAATGTGTTAAAATTAGTTGACTTATATATTTATTTTGAGTATCAGCCAAAACACATAAAATCGTTTAAGAATGTGCATATCGGGGTGGTTTTTGTAAAAAAAAATCTAGTGTGATGTCTGTCTATTTGCAACAAAAAGACTTATGGGTGAGAATCACAAACGTAACCCTTAGTGGGTTATGTGGACTTTGATTATACATGGAGGAATTAAAGTGGACTTTATCTTATTAAAAACAAAACTTGGCATTTGGATCCTAATTAGAAGGGGGCAAATATTATTGATTGTAAATGGGTGTATAAAATCAAAAAGAAAGCTCATGGCTACATAGATACAAGGCATGATGGGTTTCAAAGAGGTTTAAACAACACGATATTATTGATTATGTGGGTACATCTAGCCCGTTATTAGGTCCACCACTATTCGTCTTGTCTTATACACGATACGTAGTTCAATGTTTGACACAAACATATAAGATTCACTCTAAACATCACATGTCCACAACTCACACATCACAACTCCATGTAGTCATTCATCACATGAGGGTCACCCGAGGTGTCATCTTCGTTATTCGACCTAGAGGAGCTACGGTTTCTTCTTTTGGGCTGGTCCGGGCTCGTGTAGTGGGCTGTTATGGGCTAACTGGTTTCCGCATAAGTAAAAACGAAATAAAATACGGAAAATTCCCGATCCAAAACGAGAACACGCGAAAACGGTCGGAAAAACACCTCCATCATTTTCAATCCCTTTTTAGATTTTGTTTTCCGTTTTTTATTTTTTACATTCAAAAACAAAAACAAACAAAAAAAAATTATAATACGGTGATACGGTTGCGGTGATTTTCCCGTCCCGTTTTCATCCCTGCAGCCCAAGGTTTAGAGAGAATCGGAACGGCTCCATATTCTCCACCGTCATCCTCACGGTCAAATTCCGCACCTCACGTTCTCAATAAAAATAATAATAATAAAAAAATCCGCATCTCACGATCCCGCGCGCATTGCCGGTCTCCGATGCGCCGCGCTCACGCGTCCGTCCCCTGAGCCCCCTGCCCCACCGCCGGTGCCGACCCCACGATGCCCCAAGCCCACCGCTCGCGCGCGGTCCGTAGCCGCCACCGCCGTCACCAGCTCCGTAGCCGCCAGTGTCGTGGCCGCGCCCCGCCAGGGCGAGATGTCTTGGTAATCTATTCTCTTGCTATTTTTGTTTTCATGATTTTATCGTAGTTACATTACACTTGACGGCACTTAATGGATCTGAGTATCTGGGATTTAGTGGCGCCGTACCTAATGATTAATGGCTTAACGGGGATCTAGGGGAATTGCCAAAACTCTAATGGTAGGCTTGACATGTTTCAGTGAATGAGTAGGGCTCACAGAGATGTGCTTTCCCCAGAATATTTGTGTCAACGAAATTACGTTATCAACGATGAGAAATCTAAGAATTGTAAGGCAAGAAGAATACGGCACTGTTTTCTCCTACGAGATTAGTGCAGCTTTGCTGCAAAGGGAAAATAATTTATTTATTTTTTTGGGTAGGGTTGAGTCTGTGCCAAACATAAACATATGCAGCGAGGTAGCAGAGTAATGTTCAGGAAGAGCTCCATTTTCATTTTGCTCTCAGTTTGATCTTCGTGTGCTTCGAGTTGTGCTCATTTTCAGGTGAAATAATCATTTAGGTATGGTTTTAAGAAATTGACATTATCAGGCCCATGCCTGAAAGAAGCAGTATTCAGACATTGTGTCACGGGCTCGGAATCGTACAGGTGATCTGTATGAGTTTGGAGGCACGGAACGGTGAAGATTATATTTGAAAGGGGTAGAGGAGTCGTGGTGATCGGCACCGCGCCGCCGAGGCAGGGTGTTACAATGGCTAGGCCAAACTTCCCAGATTCCTGACCTATTCGACTCGGTTCCTACTTATAGAGTGTAGGACTGGCTAACCAACTAATTATTGCTAACTGAAATCTAGGATCTCTTTGATTATTTGGTTGGCGCAAACTCAACCATTCTGTTGGCCACCTGACGCCTATCTCTTGTGTGGTGTTGATATTGAATGCCGGTCATGACACATTGTGAAGGTGCGATGCCACCTTCCATTTTGTCGTTTTATTTTTACTGGACTCTGTTCCTTACTAATTCCATTCTTCAAAACCAGGTCAATAACGAAGTAGGGGCAATAGATGATTACTCAAGCTGACATGGTGCAGCGAGCCAATAAGTAATTGCCATTATGTTGAATAAGCACTTGGTTTACATTCAGAGATCATCAGTACCTCACTAACATCCCAACCATATATTCCACTCACAAGCTCTACATGAAAAAAAAATCTTTATGTTGAATGCACATACACCTGGTGTTCTATGCCTTGGATCAACTGTTGAGCAATCAAGGAGATAGACAAAGTGCAGCGGTGTATGGGCATAAGTTACATTTTAGGAGTTGGCTAGTGCAAGATAATATTTTCACTAAGCTGAAAGGAAAGAAGAATGTGTGTGGCATTATACAAGTACGCATTGTGAATTGCCCACCACCACCTAGCCCAGTTCATATCACACATGTTAGCTTCTTTTGTGTCTGCTTTTAACATAGTAATCCCTTGTCCTGCGCATCTCAGTTGCTACATCTCTCATGCACATCCTCTCAATTGGAGCCTGCTTGCTGCAGGCTAGTGCAAGGTTTGTGATAGATAACGTGACCTTGCTAATGTCTTCCATTGAATTTCTTCCACACTGCAAATTACTTGCACAAGTTAGTTCTGCAGAGAGCAGGAATGGATCAAGAATCTTCATTATCATCCCTGGAAATGCATTCTCGACATGCTTTTGCAGGGTTAGCCCACCACTGAACATGTCATCAGTAGGTGACATGCCTGTAAACAGCTCTAGGATGACAATTCCAAAGCTGTATACATCTCCACATGGGGAAACTTGAACACCTTCCCCGTATTCTACATTGAATAGACAAACAGTAGTGATTTGACATGCATGCAAACTTTTATTGTCAGTATAAAATGATAGAAACATTTTTTTTACCTGGAGCCATGTATCCAATCGTTCCCCTTAATCCAACTGTGCTCTTTGAGTTCATCAGTTGTTCACCTGCTGAATTAGATATAATCTTTGCCAGGCCAAAGTCCCCTATATGGGCAACCAAATCCTGATTAAGAAGAATGTTACTGGGCTTCAAATCACAGTGAACTATTGGTGGCTCACAGTTGTTGTGCAGATAATCCAGTGCATCCGCTACATCAACAGCAATATTCAATCGTTGCATCATTGTCAAGCCTTGTCGTTGTGGTGATGCATGCACGTCTATGTATAACCAACTATGTAGACTCCCATTAGGCATGAACTCAAACACAACGGCTTTGAAATCATGTTGGTTTGAGTCCACACTTGAGCAGCAAGTTATGATACTGATTAAATTTCGATGACGGATCTTGTTAAGTGCCTCACACTCAGCAATGAAACTTCTGGAAGAGCCTGATTGCTTAAGATCAAAAACCTTCACAGCAACTGTTGTTATTGAATTTCTTAGTAGCAAACTGCACCTGTACACCGAACCATACCTTCCTCTACCGATCATATTGTCTGTACTGAAGCCATTTGTTCCTTGGAGCAATTCAGCACAGGAAACCCTAGGATATTTATCATCCATCAAATGTGCCCCTACTAAAGTTGTAGTATTATGTTGTTCTTTCTTTCTTAATGACATGAAAATAAGTACTGAGCTGAAGCATAAAACGATGGCAGCAGCTGGTAGCATCACTTTGAGAACAAGATGGAGTTTCCTTTTGTTGTGCTCCATGGATTTTGGCAAGCATGGTGGCAAATTTAGATCTGGAATACCACCACAGAGCCCCAGGTTACCATCAAATGAAAACCCAGTGACATTGGTGAACACCCCATGCAATGGAACTTCCCCAACCAGATGATTGAATGACAAGTCCAGCTTATACAAGGATGTCATGTTTTCAAACCTTTCTGGAATGTGTCCAGACAAGTTGTTGTGTGAAAGATACAACTCTTCCAGTCCTCTAATCTCTCCTAACTCTTGAGGAACAGTTCCAGAGAGTGAGTTTTTTGTAAGATTTAACAATATTAAACCTTCAATTTTTCTGATAGATGTGGGGATGCTACCATTGAAGGAGTTGCTGCCTAACTTAAGTTTTATCAAATTTTGGCAGTTGCTGAGTTCAGCCGGCAGTGGCCCGAACAAAATGTTGCTAGAAATATCCAAGTATGCAAGTTGTGTCAGGCTACCCACTTCTGGTGGAAGTAGGCCAATAAAATAATTCTCTGACAAATCAAGATAGTATGATAAAGACGAAAGGTTGAATATATCCATGGGCAATGAGCCTGTGAAGTTATTATCTGAAAAAGATGCTTCAGTTATCTGCTGTAGGCTCCCTAGGCTTGCAGGTAAGGATCCTTCGAACATGTTGTTATTTGTATTAAGGCGTTGGAGCTGTGTCAAGTTCCCAATCGAAGTTGGCATCAATCCTCTCAATAGGTTATTATTGAACTCCAATAGTTTTAGAGAGTGTAACCTTCCTATGCTGTCTGGCAAGATGCCAGTAAATCGGTTATTGTTGAGCTGCAACGTATTTAGCCCGATCAAATTGCCAATGCCAAATGGTATCTTTCCTGATATTTCATTGAACCTAATATCAAACACTTGGAGCCTATCTGTTAGGTTGGCGACAGAGTTTGGTAGCATGCCACCTAGCATATTGTCCTCTAAAATTAACAGTCGGAGTCGGGTGCAGTTTGTCAGAAATGTTATGAACTCCCAGTCCTGAGCAGTAGTTGCCACAAGCTGATTGTAACCAAGGGAGATGACATGTGGACAAAGCCTTCCAATCTCTGGGGGCAAGCTTCCAGTGAAATTGTTGTGGAAGAGGCCTAGAAGATGCATGTCTGTTGCATTGGCGAGGGAGGTTGGAAGGCCTCCTGTAAACTGGTTTACTCCAAGGAGAAGGTATTGGAGCTTATAAAGCCGATTCCCCAAGTCCAAAGGCAGGGTTCCATGCAAGTCATTCATCGCCACACTTAAGTGTGTTATTGAGGAAAGATTAAAAAGTGTTGAAGGAATGGTTCCTGAGAGGTAGTTTCCAGTCAGCTGCACATACTCAAGGTGACAGCACCTGCCAAGACCCTCGGGAATGCGACCTCCAAGTGAGTTCCATGAAATATATATTTCTCGCAGTGCTGAGAGGTTGGCAAGCGATGGAGGGATTATACCGGTGAAGCTGTTTCTCTGAAGGTGTATGGCTGTAAGGCTTGATAGGTCTCCTAACCAAACAGGGATTCCTCCAGTGAGGTTGTTTGTGTCAAGATTGATGCTATGAAGACTGGTGCAATTTTTTAAGTTGGCATTTATCTCACCTTGAAATGAATTATTGAAAAAGTCAATATATCGTAAATGAGATAGACGGCCAATTGTTGAAGGTATTTCACCATACAAGTTATTGCATTTAAGGTCTAGAGTTTCCAACAACGTAAGGTTCCCGATGGAGGGGGCTATTGTCCCAACAAGGCCCTCCCAAGAGAGGTTAAGCGCTATCACCCTGTGCCATTTGCAACTGACACCTTCCCACCTGCAGAAGTCAGAAGTTTTGTTCCATGAGGCTAGGGCACCCGATTGGTTTCCTAGACTTGCCTTAAATGCTAGCAAGGTATCCCCATCATTCTTATTGTCGAATAATCTTGCCGATGATGAGCTTGGTGCCTTTTGAAGCACATAGAGCGCCAAAACTAATAGAACAATATTGATTGTTGATGGCACTGGGAAACATGGGAAATATATGTAAGTGTCAAGTAACTATACTGTATGTAAAAGGCATTACAGGAATTAGGAATGTAATGTCCATGGTTCTCTCCACGATGAGGGCACCCCCTAAAATAAAAGAAATGATGGACAATGAAACATTTTTTTTCATATTTCAATCCTAAGTCTCAATGGCTTAATCCTTGATTGACTGTTGTTTGCTGGAATATACAAATGCTGATGCGGTGCTAGTAGTTTTACAAAACTGATCCCAAAAACTGTGTCCACAAGATTATAAATCCAAAGTAGGATGGAGAAACACAATATATATATGTAGGATCACATACTTGATTCCATGATGAAAAGATTTGGCTTCCTTGTCGCCCGAGTGAGAAGGAAGAGAGGATAGCCAGCTGTGATGGACAATCCTCTTCATCCCTCCTTTTATGCAAACTGGCAGGTAAAGAATCATAACAACTTGTTACATGTTCTCATACAATGTTGCTTTTCTGACCATCGCCTATTCGCTAGAACTGCTTTATTAGTCTGTACTTAGCCACCTGTTTTTGACCACAAGCAGTTCGATGGTGCGAATGATGCCTACTGAGAAATGAGGAATCTTGATATCGAGAAGTCAAGGGGTCACTTTATGTGTTGTGGTAAATACTTATGCCGGCACTTAACAGGGCTGCTGCAATAATATTTTTTGAATCATGATACACAAAATTTGTATCCAGGACATTGTATTAGAATCTTGCTTGGAGAAACACAGAAGATGTGAGCCGATGAGTAGGGCAAGTCCTGTTTGCTATACATTGCTCTGATACAGACACGAGGAATTGGCAGATCAAGAATGGTAGGCCTCCAATAGTTTGAGGTATAACTATTATTTGGCGTCTTGTCTATTATGTCCGTGACCTGGTTTTTTACCATGTTACAGTTTGAGTTGAATTATCAGTTTTGTTTTGGTTCCATATATCACCACGTCATCTATGTCTCAACATGCCAGCAAGAAAAGTAACTCATGGGCAGAAAACGAAAACGATTTGACTAGTGCCTATAATCAACGACTTTTTTCTTTAGGCGACCTGGGTCGTTGGATTCCACATCAGACACGTCTCAGTCTTGAAAAGACTCATGGGCAGGGACTGGAGCAGGCTTAGGGCGTGTTTGGATTGTTGCCAATACCAGCCCTACCAAAAATTGGTGATGCCCACGTTTTTTGGTAGCCGTTTGGATTAGTACCGATAATTGGCGTGCCTGTGCCAGAATTGGCGCACCAGTTCATTTTCCGCCGTCGCTCGGGCGAATTCACGGGCGGCGAAATCGTCCACCAAAAATTTGGCGGCCAACTCACGCGCGTTTCTCATCACCCATATAAAACACCAGCCCCACCCCTTATCCATTCATCCTCCTTGCGGCTGCTCGTGACCTCCGCATCTCCACCACGCCGCCGCTTCTTGCGGCTGCTCGCGCACCCCAGCCTGCTTCCCCTTGCGCTCTCCCGTGACCCCTGCCTTGTGCTCCTCCTAATCCGCTTGTTGCACCGTGAGTCAACCCTCAGAGGAGATGGAAGCAGGCAAGCAGCAGGACGCACGATGGTAGGTGGAATCAGTAGGACGCACGACGGTTGACGATTGAATCAAGCAGCAGCAAGCAAAGTACCGTGCACTGGACAAGGTTTGCTCCTTGCTTTTCCATCTTTGACTTACTGTTGCAAGTCTATGTAAATCTCCTAGATTGCAAATGTAACTATTTTTTTTCGATTCAGCACATCTTTTGCTGCTACCTGCTTGCGATTTAACTGATTTGCTCCATGATTGAGTTGTCCTTTTTATCTAATTTCCTCCCATTTTACTCAGATGGACATGGATCAACAACAATACTATTATTACTACTGCATGTGTTACATGATGTGGAAGCGTAGGGCTTTAGCTGTTTTAGTTCTCATGTTAGCAATCTGGTGGAGGGACAGTGATGGTAGAAGGAGTAGGGGTCAAGGTGCAACATATGGTCCATTGGTTGAGAGGGATATCAGTAGGACAAACACATTGGCTAGGCTGTTCACTACCTCTGATGCAACATGCATAAAACAGTTAAGAATGTCTCGACCAGTATTCCATAAGCTTTGTACCAGGCTCAAAGAAAGGGGTCTTTTAGTCGATACCTTTCATGTTTCAGTGGAGGAACAAGTAGCAATGTTTCTATACATGGTGGGACAACACCATACAAATGCATCTGTTGGGTTTTCATTTTGGCGATCCGGTGAGACAGTGAGTAGGTACTTCAATGCAGTCTTGCAAGCAATGGGTCAGCTTGCACGAGATCTTATTCATATTAGGTCCACGGATACACACACAAAGATTACTAGGTCAAACAGATTTTATCCCTACTTTGAGGTAACTATAAACCATGATACTTTTGTTTAAGGGTCATATTTTTCTTATCTTTAATGTGAATTATTCTTTTGTAAATAGGGTTGTATAGGAGCACTAGATGGCACTCATGTAAGGGCATGTGTGCCTGCTCACATGGTGGACAGATTTAGGGGACGCAAATCATATCCCTCTCAAAATGTGCTAGCAGTTGTAGATTTTGACCTTCGGTTCACTTATGTCCTAGCAGGATGGGAGGGCTCTGCACATGATTCTCTTGTGCTACAAGATGCCCTCTCTCGTCCGGCAGGATTAAAAATACCTGAAGGTACAAAGAAATGACCCTAATTAAAGTTACAATTAGCTTAGACATAAATTTGACCTTTACTTATTATGAAAACTTGGTTGTAGGGAAATTTTATTTGGCTGATGCTGGGTATGCTGCAAGGCCAGGGATATTGCCTCCTTACCGAGGCACACGCTACCACCTAAATGAGTTTGTTGGATCTCGTGAACCAAATTCACCTAAAGAGTTATTCAACCTTCGTCATTCATCACTTAGGACATCTATTGAACGAGCTTTTGGGACTCTTAAAAACCGCTTCAAGATACTTAGTCATAAACCATTCATACCTCTGAAATCCCAAATTAAGGTAGTTGTGGCTTGCTGTGCTTTGCACAATTGGATTTTGGAAAATGGACCAGATGAGTATGTTTGGGATGAGTCGACATGGTATTCCCACCTACCTAGGAGCAGTGGACGGGTCCGTGATCGTGATGCTGATACACGAGAATGGGCTGCCAAGCGTGACTTAATAGCTCAACAAATGTGGGATGATAGAGAACGTGAACGCAATACTGCAGCTTGTAGCACAACAGTTGTAACTAGCACTAGCACAAATGATGTCCGAGATTTATGTCTCAAATTTAAGTACTTAACTCCTGGTTGTATCAGAGCTATGTATCTTATGACATTGTGATATTTAATTTGCCATTATGGATATTTTATTTGTGGTATTTCATTTGACATTGTGAATATTTAATTTGTGGTATCGATTGTGTTTTTTCAACCTATAATATGGCAGCTATGGGGAAGCAGAAGGTCAATGCTAAGAGCGAAGAGGACTCTAGCTCTCGTGAAAAGTATATTTCTTGGAGTGAGGAGGCAACGAAGTACATGCTTGAGTGGTACATCGGCATTCGAAAGGACAAACCTGCAACTTTCAAGTTCAAGAAACAACACCATCTTCGAGTGTGCAGATGCTTTAAATGGTAAATTTGTTCTTGGTGCCACTCGGAACCAAGTGGACCGACACTACGAGATCATGTAAGGAGAAGTGGGGTTGGGTGCGGCGGGCTTTAAACAATAGTGGCAATGGTTTTGACTCCACAACCTGCAAGTTCACTCTTTCCGAGTCCGAGAAGGAACATCTAAGTGTAACTACTTAATTATGTCTTCTTCAACTATGTAGCTTAATGTTTACTAGTTGATATGTGTTCTGATCTTTCTTTTTTGTTTGCTGCAACAGAAAACAGCAATCAACTATCTTACTAGGCCTATAAGGTTCTATCATCTTTTGGAAGAGTTGTTCTCCGATCAGTCCCAAGCTGATGGTTCACTTGCTGCAGACCAGACCACCGTGAATGTCTCCGATGATGATAGTGATGACAATGAAGGCATAAAGGACATGGAGGGCTACAACTTTACTGTTGATACCGACGAAGATGCTGATTCCGACACCATTGCTCGTCATAGCCCAAAGACTGATTTGGATGGCAAGCCCACCACCAAGAAGCGTAAATGTGAGAAATCAAATTCAAAGAAATCAGCCAAGTCCAAGGTATCCACAAATGATATGGCAGCAAGTATTGTGGTGTTGGCAAGCTCTCTCTCAAAGCCACCTCCTCTGCCTCCTATTCCTATGCAATCTGTTGTGCCTGCAGACCCTTATGCCAACCTTTGGAAGAGGATAAATGAGCTTACTATCACATCTAAAGACAGGCTTCGATTGTGGCCCACTTAACTAAACCAGATCAAGACATGCTTCGTAGCTACCTCAACTCTTCCCCTGATTCAATGCTACATGAGTGGGTCATGAGCTTCTTTGAGCAAGCTGGGGGTAGCAGCCATGCTTTCTAACTTTGACATAAGTTGGTCAAGCTTTTGCGAACCTTTTGGATAGCCATTGATGACATATTTTGTTTATAGTAGTAAATCTGGATGGATGGTCATTAGCAGGGCCTTTTAGTTTGTTTATACTAGGTAAATATATATGTATGATGCCTTGCTTGCTGATGGAACAATCACTTGGTTGTGAAGTTAACTTTTGTTTCATGGCCGTGGGCTGCATGTAGTAGCATATGTGACCTTATAAATGTACGGATTCATGAAGTTTATTTTGGATGGTCTGGTGTGTGTTTCAAAGTTGCTTATAATAATTATCATTCTGATGTTGCAAAAAATGAGATAACCTCACCGGTCCATTACATTGGGGTCATGAGACTCTAAATTAGAACCAAACCAAACACTAGCCAAAGACAGGTGCCAAAAGTTGGCAACTCAGTTGGCTGTAAACAAATGAAGGCCAAGCTATTCTGCCAAATATTTGGCAACTATATTGGCTACAAACCAAACACTTATCTCTCACCAATTTTTTGGTTATGCCCTTGATTTGGTCACGACCCTAATTTGGTAGGGCAGCTTGGGGCATAAACCAAACACGCCCTGCCTATAACTCCCAAGCGAAAAAGGGTAGTAGATATTTTTGTATCGTTCGTTCCATGCTCGTTTTCTCCCCTCTAAAATTTAGCACTGTCACATCAAAAAGAATCTTACTATTTATGAATATTTCGATCAATTTAATGACAAAACCCTTTGACAGATTGGTACTAATTTTCGAGATGAATTTAATGAGCTTAATTAATCTATGTTTTGCTAAAGTGATGCTACAGTAACCGTCTTCTAATCACGACTTAATTAACCTCATTAGATTCGTCTTGTAAATTAATCTAGAGGCCTGTAATTTATTTTATAATTAAATTTTATTTAGTAAGTCTAAATAGTAAGATTCTTTTTGATGTGACAGCTCTAAAGTTTAGACCCCAGAAAACGAACACACTACGGTGGTCTCCTTTGGTAGGCTTTAACTCCAATATTTAAAGAGCAAAATTCAATATGAACGCTGTACAGGCCCTGTTCGTTTCTCGTCCTCTAAAATTTAGCACTATCACATCAAAGAGAATCTTATTATTTATAAATATTTTGATTAATTTAATGACAAAACCCTCTTGATAGATTGGTTCTAATTTTCGAGATGAATCTAATGAGCTTAATTAACCTATATTTGGCTAAAGTGATGCTACAGTAACCGTCTTCTAATTACGACTTAATTAATCTCATTAGATTCGTCTCGTAAATTAGTCTAGGGGCCTGTAATTTATTTTATAATTAAACTTTATTTAATACTCCTAAACAGTAAGATTCTTTTTGATGTGAGAGCTCTAAAATTTAGACCCCAGAAAACGAACACACCCGAATTTATTTTTGAGTACCGGCGACATCAGCACTTGACGAGAGAAGGTATAAATGTTATATGAGTGCCACTCGTAAGGATTCGTGTACTGTGCTTTGTTTTCAAACAAGCAGAGTTTCAGAGACTACAACTGAACAATGGTAGTCTGAAATCTCTCGACGAATGATGGTTTTCCTGTCATGCCAAAAAATCTGAATCTGAATAAAAATAACCAAAATTCCTCAACGACTGTATCACCTTAACAAAATGGTATCCGTTCGCCGCTGGCCTTCCACGTCGTGTTCCCACCCTGCAACACTACCAGCACGGAACCTATCGCAGAGGAACTCCTCAATTAAAACGCCATCAACCCAAGGCAGACGTCTGAATTATAAGATTGTAGCATGCTTTGTTTTGTGTAATTTTTTCAACTTGGAAGGCTTCATACTGAGCCACACGTGCAGCTTTAGCCTCAAGATGATAGAGGAAATAGCAGTTTCCTTCTAAAAATTACGATAATTCCTGTATTTACATGAGAACCAAAGAATACATAGGAGCAACGGAAGAAAATATGCTCATCAGTTGCTGGTTCCGAACAATGATTGAACTCACAAGGGATATCTTTTCTTTATTCTTCTATGCACCCTCCGATCATTAGCAACGTTTTCAGGCATAAACTCCAAACGAACATATGAGCTCTTGGGGGAATTATTTTTCAAGTTCATACAAAATTGATAATATTTTATTTGATATACTAAATTTTTAAAAAGTATCCTTTACTCCCCCTGAACATTTCACTTTGTCCATTTAATCCCCTGACAAAATCATGACTCAATTTATTACCTCAAACAATTCAAGTTGGTACATTATAAGATCAATGGAATTTTTTTTCATTTGTTTCTAAGCATATATATTCCACTTGAAGTTCATTTAATTCTCCATGATGAAAGTAGACACAAAAACCTATATTAAAAAATTATAATATGATTTTCATATTTACTCATAGTTTAATAGCATTTAATGATACATAGATGCAAATGATATCAAATACTTGTGATGTAGTTATTTTTCCATATGTTTTTGTGTGACCTATAATTACAAAATTTGAGCACCAAATTCAAATTGTATGTCGAGAAACAAGAGGCAATTTGCAATCGGGAGTTGATGTCACGAACTTAAATTGTTTATGGATTAATTGAGCTAGGATTTTATTTAGGAGGCTAAACTAGCAGAGTGAACTGTCGTAGAGAGAAAAATGGACTTTTTCCTAATTTATAAATGTTATTTTACTATTAACTTACTTACTTTGTTTTGATTCTCATGATGATGAATTCATTTGTAGGAGCTTTGATGTGGCAAAGTTCCCCTCCTATTTGGTTTCCACATGTAAACATCTGTGCCATTAGCTTCACATAAAGGAAAATCATAATTTATTTTGCAAAATCTTCGTTGAAAATAGAAAGGAGAAGTTCAATCTGACATTCAAAACATCATCCGTAATGTTAAGATGATTGGAGTCCTGATTGGGATACCAATGTTGGTTCCAATTGCGCACTCCTTGGAAGTGGTGGCATCAACATCAGGTAAGCACTTATCACAAGATCAATATTCTTGGCTCGTAATTATACCATGCTTGTTGGACTCGCAACCTCGAGCATGCTGGTAGTGGCACCAATTACTTTTAGAAAACGATCGGGGATTGCAGTGTGCGCATACAGTGTTGCTACACTGTAAGACATTGGCGTGAAATCATACTTGGGAAGGACAAATGACTTGTGGAAGGCATAGTAAAACAGGAGCCTTCAGGTCCTCCCTGAAACACTGCTTCAGCAGCAACCTTTATGTCTCGCTCCGAGAGGCCAGGCTAGTTCTCCCATTCAGTGATATTGCCAGTAACGAAACAGATTGCATCCACACGATTTCACTGTAACTTACTCCTCTGTTCTCCAAGTGATGTCGTTAGGACAGTAAAGTTAGTGCAAAAGACAGCAAAGTTAGTGCAAATTTACACTAACTTTGCTATCCTAACGACATCACTTGGAGAATGGAGGGAGTATTTGTTATTGCCGCATAGTTTCGTCTGTTGAGCTGGCTGAAGACGAATTTGCTCGTGGTTAATTGAATTTCTGAGCATTTTTCTTGCAATGTATACTAACATTGGTTGAAGGTGTGCCCTGGGTGATCAACTATGGGCAAGGACTGGATGCTCCCAAAGCCTGTTAGCTATTTTCTGTACCATTCGTTCCATGCTCATTGTAAGATAAAGTTCGATTGGCCAACAAGTGAAAGCTATTTATTGGTCCGTAGCAACGGAGCAGTAGGTGATACATGTCATACGGGCGAAGGATCCGTATATATCCTCTGCTTTACTATCAAGAAAACAGAGCACTTGTTCAGACACTAAAATCGAACTAGAGTCTACTTTACCTATCACACCAAAAAAAAAAGGACCGTCTGAAGAAAGCAACAGTATTCACCCCAGCAATGCTGTTTACCACCGTAATCGACAAAACGGACTCCGTGGCGTCGGCGCGTTGGACAGCTGCGCCACCGACGGAATCTGGAAATGCCAAAGCCTGCCCACCACACCGACCCGGAACCGATCGCAGAGGAACTCCTCCGCAAATGCCTTCTCCACCTTACCCTCCACATCGTGCAGGAAAACGTCAGTGTCAGTGTGTCACCCTCCCTGGCCTCCAGCTAGCCATGGTCACCGCCATACTCCCTGCCGCGAAGGGGAAGAACCCTTTCGGCGGGTCCACCAGGAACATGTCCCACTCTTTGAGACGTAGAAGTCAGAGGATCCCGATCCCTCTGTCTCGTACATCTCCGATGGCAGGTCCAACGGCCAGTCTGAGGGTGCCTTCGTTTTCTTTTTTTCTAAACTTTATAGATGTCACATAAAAAAGGATTCTACAATTTAGGAGTACTAAATAAAATTTAATTATAAAATAAATTACAAGCCTCTAGACTAATTTACGAGACGAATCTAATGAGGTTAATTAAGTCATGATTAGAAGATGGTTATTGTAGCATCACTTTAGCAAAACATAGATTAATTAAGCTCATTAGATTCATCTAAAAATTAGCACCAATCTGTCAAAATGATTTTATCATTAAATTAATTAAAATATTCATAAATAGTAAGATTCTCTTTGATGCGATAGTGCTAAATTATGACAGTCGGAAGTTCCGATCTGTATTGGCTAGGTTCAACAAAAAATCAGAAATTATTAATAGGTTCACCTGGATTGGATTACAGTAAATAGCAAAACAGCCTTCTAAAATTGGAACAAAAATTGGCTAACCACAATAAGGATTGGGTCTATAGATGGGGACTTCATTGAATGAAATGATAATTTACAACATCACAACCAAACCAAAGCTGGCTCACGTGGTACTGCTCATAAACAACCGTCATGATTGGTGATTTGAACTGACGCAAAATTTCACCATGTGCAAAGGTGTTCTAACGTCCTTACATGGGGCCCACTTTGATGAAGGATGAAATTGACTCCAAATGCTTAGTCCGTTCACTATTACTAGTACTGTGCTTCAGCCTTGGCCTCACTTCATACACCAATGGATCTCTTACCTGTTTTTTTATCGCCACAAGAAATCAAAGGAAACCAAATTTAGCATATGCCTGAAATGAAAGGCATCAGGCAAGCATAATAATCCACATCCAAATGGTGTTTGAGAATTTGTCGCTGCGTTGATTGCACGTTGTTGATCCATCGGGCAGACTGGATGCCGTTGTTATCGGAAATACTGTAGTATGGCAGCGACATATCAGGAGCTGGTACCACCGCATTTCTTTGTGTGACAATTTTCTCCTAATTGTCTGCTTGTATGTTAACAGTGGTTGCTACATCAAATGCATAACTCTTGTGCAGTTATAACTTCTGAAAGGTTGAAGACCTTTGTTGCATGCTTGCAACGGAATTTTAGAAGTTGTTCGAATGTTTCTTGTTTACCGATTCATTAGCTAGGCAAACTAACTGGCATCTCACGAGGAAGTATCGGAAGCACTAAAAAGAAATAAGTGATATATTAGCGCTAAGAAAGCGCCTTTTGATCTGGACCTGAGCGCTGCCGCATCTTTAATTATAAGGCTCACACCTTTGCAGTATCATTTGCACTAAATTTTTCTCAGTTAAGTGCCATCTTGCATACCAGAAATTAAATAGAACACTAGGAAGGTCCTCTGAATTTCATCAATCTGGGTCGGACTTTCCACTTGGCAGCATGCTAATTGTGCCCCTCTTACCTTTTTTTTTCTCAGCATCAATAACTCCACGCAGAAAAATTTTGACATGTGGTGCTGGAACAATGCTTTTCTTTTCCTGAACAGAACATGCACGAAATGTTAGAGTTTGGCCCATGACAGCATATTACCATTCAAACATTGCTTGGGACAACCATTTTGATAATATGAATTAGAACGAGACGAAAATTCAGTTTCCACTTCTAAACATTCAAAGCATTCCTAGCTAGAGAAGGCCATATAAATAAGAGATTTTCTTTTAATCTCTATTTCTCTTATGATAGGCCTAATTGTCTAGTCATGTTTGGGATTTTCTTAGTTTCACTGATCATGTCGTCCATAATTAAATGACATTATTTACATTGAAATGAGAGAGGCTTCAAGCTTTTGCATGAAGGGGTTAATGAACAGAACTATAGCAACAATCACTGTCTTCCGCATTAACCTGTAGGCTGTAGCAGTATTGTTGAACAGTAAGATATTTCTATTTTGTCGCATTTTGCACTATTCAAAGTTACTGTGGCATCCAATCCCACCTCACCCCCTTTCACTCTTGAACCGAATAGCTGCCGACTGCTTCTAATGCCACCTACCACTTGTTTCCATCTACACGTTCAATCTGGAGAATATGAATTTGTGAAGTATCCTTTGGATTCGTCTACCATGACCATGTCCCACTCAGTCTCGTTCACCTCCGACGGTAAGTCTAGAATTCTCGTACGTGTGTGAGCGCTAGTTCTTCTGTGTGCCACACACGCTGCACATAGGTGGGTCCCATGACGTAGGCTCGACAAGTGTCTCGGCTATGGATCCCACATTGCCACATTGACACCCACATGGATGGGCCCCATCTCGGAGGTCTATCTAAGGTGTGGGCCCTATGCTATGAGACCCACAATGGTAGACCAACATACAATGACTTCGTTAGAAATGTTTGCAAAAAGTTTTTAAGGAAGTTTGATCTTAAGTTTGTTGCATTGTTTGTTCAGAAATTTGCTCATAAACTTTCCTCAAGTAAAATTTCCCTAAAATGGAAAGTTGTGGAGAAGAAAACTTTCCAAAAATAGAAAAAACAGATTGTCAGAAAGTAACCGCTAGTTAGCTTGCTAGCATGTGCGCAAATTAGCATTGTCTGGCGATTGATTATACCGGGCTAGTGGTAGTCTCAATTGTAGCACAGATGCCTTAATAGTGATTTGATCTTCTAGGTCTTTTACCAATCTGATAGTCAGAAGACTTATTGTCGTTAAGCTCAACAAAAATAGGCACTAAGAGAAAAACGGCCTACTAAAATTCGAAAAGAAAAATTGACTAGGCACAATAAGGATTGGGTCTAATGGGACTTTATTGAATGAAATGATAATTTACGACAAAACAACCTAACTAAAGATGGCCCACATGGTATTACCTCACGAACAGTAAGAATGAACCACCATCATGATTGAAGATTTGAGCTGACACAAAATTTGTCCATGTGCAGTGGCTTACATGGGCCTACTTTGATGAAGGATGATATAACTCGAAATACACACCTGTTTGCTATAAACTAGTACTCTCCTCAACTTTCACCTCACCTCATACACCACTTACCTTTTTGTTTATCACCATTAGAACTCAAAGGAGACCAAATCTAGAACGTGCTTGGAATGAAAGACATCAGGCAAGCATAATCTGCATCCTGGTGGTGTGCTTGGAATGAAAGACATCAGGCAAGCGTAATCCTCATTCGGATGGTGTTTGACAATTCACCGCTTTGTAATTGCACGTTGTTAATCGACCATGCAGATTTGGATGCGGTTGTTTTCTGCAATTCATCCAATCTTGCGGTAGATTCAATGGGTGACCATCTAGGAAATAGTTTTGAGTATGCCATCGGCAAGTTAGGAGTTGGTACCAAGACTGGCTGAGTAGCAATTTTCTCCTAATTGTTCGCATGATGTTAACTGTGGTTGCTGCTGGATTTGTTTTGTTGACCTCGTTCAACAACCGAACAACAAATACGGGGGAGATCTGTTTTTCCCGTATCTCCGTTTTGGCAACAAATCCGGAGTCCGTTTTTACCGTGATCGGGAGGCAAACCTAAGATTTCCTATTGGACTTGGCCCCGGCCCTACAGCGCTATATAAGTAGAGGGTCAACACCCACCGGGGTTACTTTCACGAAAACCAAGGTTTACTCAAACCCTAATCCACCCACCGATCGTTAAGGGCGTTGGAAGGCTCGGAAGCTCGACGTCCTCGACCAAGGCAAACCTGGTACCGTCCAGAAGGCTTCCGCTATCCCAAGAGGGCGCTGAACGAGAGGCTCCGCTACATCCCCGACACGCCTTCCCCATCGACTTCATCAACGCTACACCGACGACGATGGACACCACCGCCGCCGGTATACGCCAAACCGTTCTTTTCCGTATTAGTTAATGTTCTAGATGTGATCTATTTGTTAGACTAGTGATCCTGGATTAAGTATTAATTAAGTTCATGTTTAAGTTGTAGATCTACCGATCTAATAGTTGCTACATCCAAGTCATAATTCTTACACAGTTGAAAATTTCATAAGATTGAAGATGTTTGTCACATCCGTGCATTGGAATTTTAGAACTTGTTCAAATGTTTCATGTTTATTCATTCATTAGCTAGAAAAATAAACTGGCATCTGACATGAATCAAGTATTGGGAGCACCACAAAGAACAAGTGAGCAGTAAGGAAGCGATTGACCTTGACATGAGTGCTGCCACAACTAATTAATGTTCACACCTTCGGAATGTATACCCGACAGGGTTCGGAAGGTCCTTTGAACACCATCCATCAATCTGCAATAGAGTTCCCACAAGCCAGTAGCTCTCAAAGCCAGCATGCTAATTTTGCCCCTCGTTCCTTGTTTTCTCATCAACAACTCGAGAACAATTTTGACATATCGCGTGCATACACTGAGTACATTTTTCTGAAGGGAAACATGCCCACAAAGGGCACTTTATCCAGATGCACAAAATTTCAAAGAGTTTGGCCCGTGATGCAATATTACAATTTAAACATTGCATGGAGCAACCGTTTTGATAATTAAAATTAGAAAAAGAGAAAAACATTAATAGTTAAGGAGTTAGTATGAAAACTCTTCCCTAGGATTTTGGGACAAGGCCACATGAATAAGCAATTTTATTTCTTAACATCTATTCCTATTAGGCGCCTTCCTATTATGATATGTCTAATTCTCCATGTATGTCTGGGATTTTGCATTTTCGCAGACTGGAAACAAGTAACAGGTTGTCCATGAAAAAATACTCTTTAGCCTTTACAGCTTGAATTACCCGCAAACTGAGAGAGACTTAAACTTCAGCGTGAATTGGAGAATCAGCCTGGCCTGTTTTTGCTTGGATATGAACTGTCCATGTACAATTTCCCTTTCATAAGTTATGACAACACCATGTATCTAGATTCTTTCCCTGCAACAAATGAGGTATGAAAGATGGTAGCAGGTGGTTTCCTGTAATTGGTTCAACTTCCAAGGCTTCATACGGAGCCCGCTTATGCAGTTTTTTTTATGCAGCTTTTGCCTGAAAGATGAAAGATGATCCAGGAAATAGCATTTCGTTCCTTTGAAATCTGTGATCATTCCTGTTTTTCCATTAGAAGCAAATAACAGAACAGGGGACAAGACACCCATATCAAGAAGTAGTAACTGCACCGTGTGAAATGACGATGATTTTTTTTTTTTTTTTTTTGAAAGCAATGACGATGATGTTACATGTGGAGTATGGAGGAAAACAGGGGAGGAGATAGAAAAAGGCCCAGGTTCAGGCTATGTGCGCTGTCGGCATTTAGGAAGGCGACCGGACCACAGCTTTGACGTCTTCACAGCTGAGTTCTGAATACAACACGCATGAATGGACAAGGGTGCTGCAATGCACACGCCGCCTGGAACTGACAACTGAGAATACGATTTCTTGAGCGTCCATGTTTGACAGCGGAATTGGCCTTGTGTGATGAACTTTGAGCAGGGACTTGTTTGATCCTTAGGTTTGTGCTGAACTCCCAAGGTCTGTTAGCTACTTTATGCATCATGTCCTTCCATGCTTGCCGGATGTCCAGATCGTTTGGTTCTTAGCCAATATCGGATCTCAAATGGAAAGATAAAGTCGGATTGACTGCAAGTCAAAACGATTGTACATGAATTTATTTTTCCGTAGCAGCTGACCATAGAAGATACACGAGTAAAATGGGTGGGTAACCTCTGCTTTACTATCGAAGATACAGAGCATTTGTTCAGAAACTAAAAATTGAACAATGCTAGTCTGAAATCTGGGCGTAGGATAATAATCTGGTTCTCCTAGTGTACCAAAAAACGGCGGCCTCTCCGGTGGAAGGCATCACCTTAGCAGAACGGCCTCGGTCCACGCCCGGCCGTCGTCGCGTTGGGGCGCCGCGCCACCGGCGGGATCTGGAAATGCCAGAGCCGGCCGACCGCCCCGACCCGGAACCGGTCGCAGAGGAACTCCTGCGCGAACGCCTTCTCCACCTTCCGGTCCACGTCGTGCAGGAACACGTCGGTGTCGCCCTCCCTCGCCGCCCGCGCGCCATGGCCGCCGCCGTCCAGATCGCCGCCATCCGGCCCGGCGCGGAGGGAAGTAGCCCTTGGGCGCGTCCACCATGATCATGTCCCACTCCGTCTCGTACACCTCCGGCGGCAGGTTGTGCAGCGCCAGCGGGCACGCCTCGTTCCCGCGCACCGCCGGCGCGGCGCCGTCGTCGGCGCCGGGCAGGCACGCCGGCTGGTCCCTGTAGGAGGTGAGGAGGCGGTCGGCGTGGTCGAGGCGGGTGCGGTAGGCGACGAGGTGGGCCCGGAGGAAGGGCGACTGCGCCCTGACCTTGCGGTACCAGACTGGGTCCTCCTCGAGGAACACGGTGGCGCCGCCCGGGTTGAGCGCGTGCCAGAGCGCGGAGTCGCGGCCCAGCCCGAACACCAGCAGCCGGCACGGCGCGCGGCGGCGGAGCACGGCCAGGGACAGCGAGATCTCGGCGCGCGACTGCTGTGGGACGGTGCTGGACACGGCGTACCCCACCGCGGCGTCGGCGAGCGCCGCCACGCCGGGGGCGGCGTAGCCGGACCCCGACGGGGCCGTGATGGACGGGAGGCACGGGAGGGCGAGCGGCGGGAGCAGGAACGGCAGCGGCGTGCTGACGAGCGAGGCGAGGAGGAAGAGGAACGTCGCGACGAGCAGCGCGCACCCGCCGGCGGCGAGGGCGCGGCGGCCGGGGCCTTCATCAATTGGTGCCTGAGCAGCGGGCGGGGCCCGGTTGCGCTGTGTCCGTACGTACGTCGGGGAAAGGGGGAGCTTGCGCGGTGGGTGCCGGGGATTGGATGCTTTATTTAGCTGCGTCGGGGGTGGTGATGCTCCTTTGGTTTTTGCTCCGGGTTTGGTTTGGTAGGGGACGCGGCGGTAAAGTTAGTAGTTACCGTGCCCCTTTCTTCGGGCGGCGTAATTTAATTTTTACTTTTAAGAGTTTGGTTTAGGTACCCGTGATGACTGATCTTTTTCAACAAGTGTACAAATTGGGCAGTGACATTTGTATCACCCGTTGGTCGTATTTGACAAGTGTAACCATTACAACTGCTCAAAGTAGCGTATTTAACTAGTTTATGCCATCTTTTGTGCTAATGCTCAATATCTCCCGCTTCTGAACCACTTTGTCTATTCCGAGGATGTCAAACTAGGTTGGTCGGTGACTATGAACAACCTTAATTAGGGTGCGTATGGCACAGTATATTGAATTGTTTATCTAAAGTGCTTATTCAATAAGCAGTTTAAAGTATCAAACGATAAAATAGTACTCGTTTGTTCGAGTAGAGCTTTTGGAAAAGTTACCTGCTTGCTTTTGGCTTATAGATTTCACAATTAGTTTCTTAAATAAGATTTTAGTTTCTCTACATGTGAAAGAAAACTAGAGAAACTGATCTGAAAGCATCCGTTAATCCATTTTGTCACTATTAGTTTCTTACTTCGCTACCCTGGCACGCTCGTAACAGGGCCTCAGCTACCCTCTCGTGGCAATCTAATAGTGATTCCATTGCTACTGGACCAGAAATTATTACTCTAACTAGATGATAAAAAACATAGATACTTGACTTAAGTCAGAACCCGAACGGTAATTAATAATTTAAATCTAGTTAGGTACCTATCATGAGCAAAATACATGTACCTTGAAAACCCTCAAAACTAGCATAAATTTATTCAAAACTGAATCATCCTTTTTCTTTTGGTACTCCAAATCTTTTCTTCTGCCTAACGGAGTGATTATGTTATACTGTGAGATGATCAGTGAAGTGTGAGCCTCTCTATATCATTTTTCTAGAGAAATATACGTTTTAATATAACAAAACGCACGACTCCAACAGTCAGCTGGCTAGTTTGTTACTCATTGAAAGTTCTATTCATGTGCAGGCTAGTTTTTCTTCCATCGACCACTGGTGGCCAATTTTAAAAAGAGAGAACGTGGGTAGGGCCTGCATGCTTATCTGCGAAAGGTGTTATCTAGGACACTTAACAACTGAGGAAATGATTGTCTTTATGTCCCAAGAGGTACCATACCTTGATTTAATTTTTTTTGGAAAATGTTATAATCCTTTATCCATTACGCCATGTACGATGACAGTGCAAAATGCTGCTCCCATCTACTCTTGCAATTTCCTACTGGTACGCTTCCAATGGCCAAGTGGTTACAATGTTCAATGATGGTATAATGAAACGAAACTTACTAGTGTTAGCAACAACAAAAAAAATGAATATTGGAAAGAATTGTACACCTAAAATTTTATACTTGTGAGATCAAATGAAAACCATGTATAGACGAACTTGCTATGACAATCATATAATGCTCCTTTGGATTGAAGGAATTTTAGAGGAAATGAAGGAATCTGATTCCTATGGATTGGGACTTTGTTCACTCCTTTTGGAAGACAGGAAACGACCAAAGGTTCGCGTGAAAAACAAAGTAATAATTTTCCTACGCTGTCCATTCCATAGGACAAACATCGGAATTTTCACCCACTCAAAGCTCCTTTTCTTTTCCCTTTGCTGAGGACGAAGGGAGACCTGTCCTGTTCCTTTGGAGTAAGATATAATTAGTCAATCATTTCTCTAAAATTCCAATCGTCTTTTCTGTGGCTATCCAAACAACAAATACTACAAAATTTCTATGGTATTTAATCCTCTGTCTTTCATATGCATTCCTATCATATTCTTATGTTTTTCTATTCCTACATTTTTTTCAATACTACGATCTCTCATATACAATTTTGTGCCAAAATTTAATTCTACAAATTATGCAATCTTGAAGAGCATACTAATGTTAAGGTACATTTTGTACAGTATAATATTTTTTTTAATTTGAATAGCATGAATACATATTATGATGACTGTATTTAGTATTAGTGGTATTGTTGGTCAAGCTAGGTACCACTACATTATTTGTTTTTTAGGATTTCTCACAGAATGTTCTACACGTCACGCAAGTTGTCAAGTCATCTAGGAGGTATTGGTACCCAACAGAGTAAAGGTCTGCGGGATGCATGTATCGAGCTAGCAAAGGTTGCATCTAGAGCCGAAACTTAACAATTGTGTGCCCGAGATGGATTGTTGGTTGCGATCGAACATATAGGGATGATGTGTCTCCAATAGAACATTAGTGCCCATTAAATATGTATGAACCACAATTTTTTTGGCAGAGTTTATGATTAATAATTATCCAGAACATAATTGGACAAGACTGGATCTCTCCAATAGAATCAATCATCCATGGAGAGACATATTTAATGGGCACGTCAGACAATGGACTCTTGGTCTGCCTATTTTCATAGTATTTCTCATGGAAAGTTCCATGCAGGGTACCTTGTTTTATATTGAAATGATATCCAGGTAGGAAGGCTAGAGTACGTGCCTAACTGCTAAAGGTGTCATCTATGACTTTCGGCTACTGAGCCCGTGATTACGTGTCTGGACAAAGAACCGTATCTCAATTTAATTTATGTGGGTAAAATCTTGCTCGCCGCTTCAGCGAACCCTATATGTACCACCCTCAGTTTTTGATCCACTTCGATAGTGCCACTTCAGCAGTGTTCCTTATCTAATTCCTATGCTTTCAGAAATAATCTTAGACCTTTGTAGCTTTCAGCTTTTGTTCAGAACAATGATATTTACACTCTTTCAAATTTGAAAATCTGCAATCCTGGGTACCATGTTCAATGTGAATTTTTACAAAAAAAATTTGAAACTTTTTTGTTCCATAGTCTGCCACTAGTATGTACAAGAGCTTTACAAGATGTATGTCCCTCAAATCTGCCATTTATATACATATAGTCGTTTCAGGGAAAACTATCTTTGACTATAGGTTTCATTTATATCATGGTATGTTTTCATACTAGAACTGAAAACTGTATTTTACGGTCAAGATGTCAAGATTTCTCACGAGGTTGCAAGATGTCAAGATTTGAGGGACGTGCGGAACAGTCAGCCAAGATGCAAGTACCTAGCTGAGAAAGGCGAGACCTAGGACCATAAACAGCTGAGGTCGTGACTAGTATGTGCAGTTGCCAACCACCTTTAGATAGATTCTTGATTTCCTATGTTATTTTATTACAATAGGAAAGAGGAAGACACTCATCTCGACACGATTCCTTCCCAAGGCCTGATGGCCATTTCGACAATATAATAGTAAGGACGTGTTCGTTTTCTGAGTCGAATTGTCACATCAAAGAGAATCTTACTATTTATAAGTATTAAATAAAGTTTAATTATAAAATAAATTACAGGTCTCTAGACTAATTTACGAGACGAATCTAATGAGATTAATTAAGTCATGATTAGAAGACGGTTATTGTAGCACCACTTTAGCAAAACCTAAATTAATTAAGCTCATTAGATTCATCTCGAAAATTAGCACCAATCTGTCAATAGAGTTTTGTCATTAAAATGATCGAAATATTCATAAATAATAAGATTCTCTTTAATGTGACAGATGCTTAAATTTTAGAAGGCGAGAAACGAATAGGGCCTAACTTCTTTTTTCTGACTACCAACAGCTGGGCTCTAGCCTCCGTTACGCACTCGAGTTTTGGTGAGGAATGACGTACGTATTTCATCATAGAAGATGAAAAATTCATCACAAAACGCCTTCTATGATATATAAAAAATGATTTGTCATGTCATATGTTAGAATTTCGGAATTAGAGGAATATAAACGTAGGGCACTCCTTCATCAAACTCTTGTGGTCTTTGTAGGGACGGGAGACAAGGTGCGTGCTACGATCCTGCTCAAGGACAGCAGCAGCAGCATCTCATAATTACACGACACTGCTGCTAGACACTCGTCCAATTTGGGGCGGTGCGTCAGTTCCATCCACATAGCTGTCGGGCAGGTGGGCACGGTCTCCGGGTGTGTGATGTATCTCCGGCCAGTGCCTGGTAGTCCCTCCGATATGTCAGCACTCTTTAAAAAAAGGTTTTGTTGACTTTTAAAGGCATATTTTTTGAAGGACTAGCTATGACATACAAAGGCACAGTTTTCATCTTTGGTAAAAATCGGGCCATCACACAACTGATCTTAGAGGACACTCCTCGCACCCATCCACCATGCTCTTTGATCCCCACAACAATAAAGAGTTGGTATCTGTGATAGACGGATCGAATAACACTAGACTGTGTCTACGACTTGATATGGCCTGTCAATTGTTAGATAACTTGCGCTGAGGCCGAGTCCATCGAAATAATCTTCCGATTTTCATCCATTGTAAAGTGCGTAAAAATACAATTTTTGGCAAGAGCCTCGAGGCCTTCCAGTGATCAAGCTTCCCTTCCACACTGAGCTTTTCTTCCATCCCCTCCACTCCAAAATCTTTTTCTTGTATCCGTCGGGGCCGAAGTGTGCCTTATACTTATTTTTCTTGTTCAGCTCTAACATCTTCGCACTACAGTCCTTGGCAGGTCCAGTTGTCTTCTGCGAGGCGAGCGAGCTCGCTCAGAATTTCTACTCGATGCGGGTGAGCGAGCGAGGAGAAAACGCTACTCTCTGAAATTTGCTGCCTGACCTTCTTACTTCGTTCGGCTGCAAATATCCGTTATTCAATCTGGCCTTTTTTTGCACCTCAGGCTGCTGCGGGCCTCGGATTTATGCTCCTAGTGCCTTGGATCGGCCCACCTCGGGGGCCGCGAGATGAAATTGGCGGTTGCGCCGCCGGTTGCTGCCCTTGCTTTTTAGATTTTGCTACTGTCTATATAAGGTCATTCGTGGTGAAATTTTTTCTACCCCTCAGTAAAATTTTTCTTTTGGTTTTGCTTTGCTACAAGTGACTCCTGCCCTTCCGGGTTGTTCTTACTTCGCTCGGTCTTCGCTCCCTCGGTTCTGCGATTCTTCATGTCACTAAGACTTATTCTTTACTTTGCCTTGTCGTTTACTCTTGTTGTTTCTCACTCCCCCGATTTCCGCAGCCTTTGGCTTCCCCGATGGCCCGTATCAAGAGAACTGCTCGACCCATCGATGACTTCATTCTTGGGCAACCAGCGCCTAGCTCCTACGATCAATATACTTCCGCCGTAGATGGTGAGGATCAACCTCACTCTTCAGATCCGCCGATGGGTGATGCTATGGCGTGGAACCCTTCTGCTGACCGACATGCTGCTAGCGATGTTGACGTTCCTGCCGGGGACTTTGCTTCTTCTGATGCTGAGGTTGATGGTGGCGTTGAGGAAGATGTTGACGTCGACATTGATGGTTTGAGCGAAGAGCCTGCTATCGAGGTAGCCACTGTCGATCTGGTCAAGATCGGCGTTCTCACAGTTGCTGGCCAGTCTGCTGATTCGAAGAAACTTCGAAGGCAGGCCAAACTCAAGGGAGCACTGAATCCGCGCACCTTCGCCATTGGCCTTTCGACCATGACCAAAGAAAATGCGGAGATCTTAGTCGAACAGAAATATATTACCGAATATCGGCTTCTTGAACAAGATGAGCAACTACACCCCCATCCGGACGAAGTTGTTGTGGTTTTTGATTACTTCACTGCGGGGCTCATGATTCCCTGCCACCACTTCGTCTGCGTTGTTGTGGAGCGTTATCGGATTCAACTGCATGAGTTCACTCAGACCGCTTTTGCCCATCTGAGCAAGTTCGTTTGGGCTATGGTTAGTTATGGAGGCGCCCCCAACATTGAGGTCTTCGCCCATCACGTCGTCTTGCATTATCAGCCGCGGCGTGTGAAGTTGGATGGTGTCGAGCATGACTGCAATTACGAGTTGTATAGTTTCAAGCCACGCCGCGGGGGAACTGCAACCTTATGTACTGTAGCAAGAACAAGTGGAACCCTAGATGGGTTGAGTGCTGGTTTTACTGTAAAGTTCTTGACGTCGAAGTGAGATCGAGCAATGCAGTGGAGACAGTTTTTCCTTTGTCGTCTCGGCTTGATGACTCTGACCAAATTACGCACCCAATGTTCAACTCGCAGGGTACTGTGGTGAATGAAAAAGTCTGCAACAACGCCTACTTTTAATCTAGCAGCCACGATCTAGTAGAAGAGTTTTACGTCACCAAATTGCTCCCGTTGGCCGCGGGCTACGCGATTCCATGAAGCAAACTCCTCAAGGTGACAATTGATGTTGAAGGAATACCAGGTCTGATATTCTGCCCTGCTGTGGATCTTGCGGTTAAGGGGAAAGCACAAAGCAGCTTGAGCGGTTTGTTCGCCGTGTAGAAGCCGTTGCAGTGATGTTTTGTGGTGGGTATTCTATTCCCGAGCACAAGCAGGTGCTTGAGAAAATGGCGACGCGCGACCGTTTTAATCGCCTCCTTCACCATTCCGGTATCTGCTATCCTGCACGCGAGGTTCCTAGGGAAAATGAGACTGCAGCTGGAAAACGGAAATGTCCAGCGTCCCGTGGGGGCAAGACGGCTAAGATCTCGGCGAAGAAGGTTGCTAGGCGCGCTGATCTGGAAACTCTGCCAGGTCACAAAGCGGACATGCTTGGCTTGCTTCGCGCTGCTGGCGCGAGGTCGCCCTCTATGCTGATGCTTGCTGCTCTTGACAGATCTTTTGTGCCCATGCTGGGCACCTTGCGCATGCCTCGGTCATGGACGAGGGCCAACGTTACTGGCTGTGCTGGAGCCGTTGCTTCCGCCGCCGGTTCAGGTAACATTTTTTTCTTGTGTTTCTGTTTCGCTTTGTAACGGTACTTCGATTAAAAGTGTTTTTATCGCAAATGCGAATCTGTGCTTTGCTCTTACCTTCGCGCGCTGTCTCTCCTACTCATCCTCGCGAGATTGCTCTCTCCAATTTGCCAGATAACACTCTTGTTGCTAATTTGTAGCTTTGTCTTCGGCGAGGCCAAGAGGTAGCAGGTGTTCTTACGGAGTGCGGGTAGCGTGTTATCAAGGTGGTTGAAGAGTTTGTTGCGGTTGAGAAAGAAAATACTTGCCTTCAATACGAAGTGAAGTGCCCGAAGGACTTTGCTTTGGAAGATAAAAAGGCCGTGCAAACCTCGCAAGAGGAACTAGTGACTGCGAGGAAAGAGCTGGAGGCCGTCAAGGCGAGAGAACCGGGGTTTGCTTGCTTCTTTAAAAGAACGCGACGAAGCCTTTTCTCGTAGGGGTGATCGTATAGGCTCCACCTCTACCACTTCGGTGGCTAGGGTTGCTACTTATGTGCCCTCCTTCGAGTCCGCCTCGCAAGCGGACCCGTTGTCGGGGAAAAGATTAATGCCGCCACATGGCGGCGTCCGGACCCACTTAGTAAAGGATTAACGCGACCACCTCATCCCCGGAGGCTGGCCCGCGCTCGTGCAAACCCACCGGAGACGACCCTGGCGTTCTACTCGCGGAAATCCGCCTCGCACGACCTTGACGCCCTGGTCGGGGAGTTCCGTCCCGCACGACCTTAGACTCTCGACCCACGGTACTCGAGTGCCATACTCGAGCTCGCACTCGACCTCGTGACTCGACCACCAACCGCATTAAATTTCAATCGCCCCGGCGCCCACGTGGGCGAGACTCGGAAATCATTGGAGGGAGGCCCGAGCCCATCCCTCCTGCCACCACCTGCTCCCGTCGGGGCACGCCGACGGGACGACCCGTTCTCGTTGCTTGGCAGGAGTTGGCGTGGACCGCGAGCTCCGGGAGGAACCACCGCCCACCGACGTACGGGCGTACGACCCCCCCGTCACGCCCGTCGAACGGGTGTAGCTCAAGGTCGAGCTCGAGCTACGACCCGTCCCTCACGACCTTCCCCTGTAACCTCGAGTCACGAAGAGAATTGCTCCTGTACCTCAACCATATCCGAACCATCATCACGCCCGACGGAGAAGGACAGGTATGGCTTGTCCAAATCCAACCACTCGTGAACAGCGCCACCCGCGGCTCCTCCGATTGCGGAACACTCCATCCCGGTACTCGCCGCTACGGGGACGACGCGACCGCCCGATCAACCCGGACGGAATGTACGACGAGAAGACCGATAGGACGACGCCGAAGCTCGACCAACCTTTTCTCTCTCCCTCTCTTGTAACTCGGGTTCCACCCCCGTGACTATAAAGGGGTGCGAACCCTCTACACACGGGGACCCCGACGACGGACGGACAGTACGAATACACTCACGGTACAACGAGTACACGACTCACTCCCAAGACACCGAAGAACACACCACCACTCGCACGGGACTTGGAGCACGCTCCTCTCCCGCCTCTTCCGTACTCGCATTTTCATCTTGGCGCAAGGAGCACGACGCCGCGAGACACCCCCCCGCCGGACGTAGGGAGCTTTTCCGAACCAGCCTAAACCCTTCGTGTCTTCCCTTGTGCACCATCCGGCCTAAAACGCGTGATCCCCGGGACAAATTCTACAGCCGGTGGTTCGAACACCGACATTTGGCGCCGGATAGGGGACCCGTTGCGCGTTTCGCCGGACTTCTCTCTTCCCACATGGCGCGGATGGTTGATTCCGAGCTTTCGCTTTGGGCTCCCGGCACTACCGTGCGCTTCGGGAGCCTTGATTTCATGGCTACACCCGAGCGGATGCTCGGTACGCGTCGAGCCACCGGCGCGCAGGTCCCCGTGGCAACCCTTGTCACTACGAACGCGACGCGACTCGGCGCTCTCCGGAAGCGGCTAACCTCACAAAGGGAGAGTTTGTGGGGATGGTAATCCATCCCTCCGAATCCCTCTTCGACCTCCTCGACGCCGGAAGGAGGAGGATTCGGACCAGGGCAGCAGCGATGAGGCCCACGGCCCCTTTCGCGAGTGCAATGTAGTGCAGCCGCGGGAGCAGGCGCCCGTAGCGCCGGAGGACCGGCCGCGCCGGAGCCCGACGCCCCGGAACCCCGGCGGCTCAACGTGCGCACACCGCACCCCCGGGCGGTGACGACCTCCGGACTTCGCCTCCGTGCTAGGCGCCCGGAACCGGAAGAGGCCCGCCGTGGACTCGACGAGGAGACCGCGGCGGTAGAACGAGAGTTACAGCAGTAGCGCCAGCACGTGGAGTGCAACGCGCGCTTGAGGGCTCGCCACGTCCACCAGCAGATCGGCCGACGATGCCGGGGCCGAGGCCCAGCACTTCCCGCGCACCGGGCAAAACGCGGCTGCGGCGGCCGCGTTGCTGAAAACCCTCCCCGTATAGCCGACTCCCGAGGCGCAACGGGTGCAATGGGAGATGGCCGCGCTCCTCGCCAAGGCGGCGGGGCAACACGCGGAAAGCTCGCAGCGACGCGCCGTGCTTGTCGATCCAGCCGTGCCGAGCACCGGCGACGTGACTCCCAAGTGGGAGGTTCGGTGCATACCTCCGTGCGGCAGCCCGCACAGCCCGGCCAGCCCGAGCCTAGGCAATCGGTGCATTCTCGTATCGGAGCCGCTCGCGACGCGCGCTCGACCTTGGACGCGCACCGCCGCACGCGAGACGACGGAGGCCCACGCCTCGTCCGTAACCCCCGCCGCGGAGGCCGGGGCAATGTCGAGCATGATCGGAGCCGAAGCCCCGACCCCCGGGTCCTAGGGTCTTCGGTTCCGTGATCGGGGAGCGACCTTCCCTCCGCGCTTCCGTCCCCCGACGACGGTAGCCAAATATGCGGGGAGTCAAACCCCTCCTCTCGGCTAGAGGACTACCGGCCGGCATGCCAGGCCGGCGGCGCGAGTGACGATCTCGCCATCATTCGGAACCTGCCACTATACCTCGCCGACTCGGCGAGAACCCGGCTCGAACACCCGCCCGCGAACCGGATACGGTCGTGGGGTGACCTGCGAGAGGTTTTCGTGGGTAACTTCCGGGCCACGTGCGCCCTCCTAGGTAACCCCCGGGAGTTGAAGAACCGTCGGCGAAGCCGAATGAGCCGATTCGGGATTACATCCGACGCTTCTCCCGGTGCTGCAACGAGCTGCCCCATGTCGTGGACGCGGATGTCATTGGGGCCTTCCTCTCCGGAACGAATTGCGAGGCTCTGGTCCACGAGCTGGGGGAAGCTGCCCGCGGACGGCTCGGGAACTCCTCGACATCGCCACGAGCCACGCCTCGGGCAAGGAGGCGATCGGAGCTCTCCTCCACCGCGACCTCCCCGAGAAAGGGAAGGGCAAGTGGATCGACGGCAACGCCGGCGGAGGACCTTCCGGCTCCAAGCCCAACAAGAAGAATAAGTCGTGGCCAGCCGACGGCCACATGGTAGCCGCGACCAGACAAGAAGCCCAACAAGAACCCTGCCGACCACTTCGAGAAGAAGTGGAACGGGCCGTGCCCCAACCACGAGTTCCCCGTCAAGCATTTGATGCGGGACCGCTCGCCGATGAAGAAGTTCAGCACGCAGCACGGGCGGAAGGGGCGCCCGCAGCAGGATCGGGAGGAGAACGCCGGGGTCAAGGGCGACACCGGCGAGGAGAACGAGGAGGGCTTCCCTCGGGCGGAGGGTTGCCCGATGATCTTCGCGAGCTCCGACGCTCGTCCCGGTCGACGCTCCGTCAAGCTCGAGCGTCGCGAGGTCTTCGCCGCGGAGCCCGCTACCCCGGCTTACCTCAAGTGGTCGGAGCTCCCGATCACGTTTGACCGCGCCGATCATCCGGCGCGAGTGCCGCGGCCGGGTCGATATCCGCTCATGGTCGACCCCATCGTCGCCAAGACACGCCTCTCCAAGGTGTTGATGGACGGAGGCAGCGGCCTCAACATCCTATACGCCGACGTCCCGGATGCCATGGGCATCGAGCGCTCGCGCATTCGTCCGAACGGTTCGCCGTTCCATGGCGTCTTTCCGGGAACGCATGTCGTTCCCATCGGGCGGATCGACCTGCCCGTCACGTTCGGGACTCCTTCGAACTTCCGAACGCAGACCCTCATGTTCGAGGTGGTTGGATTCCCGGAGTCTACCACGCCATCCTCGGGCGGCCGTGCTACGCGAAGTTCATGGCCGTTCCAAACTACGTCTACCCGAAGCTCAAGATGCCCGGGCCGAAGGGAGTCATCACCGTGGGCGCGTCTTTTCAGCACGCCTACCGGTGCGATGTCGATAATCGCGACCCGGCTTCGGCGCACTTGGCCTCCACCACCGAGCCGGCGGTCATCGTGGAGCAGGTAGTCGAGGACCCGCCGCAATCGAGCCGCAAGGCGGCCTCTTTCGAGCCGGCGGAGGGAACCAAGGAGGTCGTCCTCGACCTCGAGGGAGACGAGAAGAAGACGGTGCATGTTGGCACCTCCCTCTCTCCCAAATAGGAAAGCGCGCTCGTCGACTTCCTCCGCGCGAACGCCGATGTCTTCGCGTGGAAGCCCTCGGACATGCCGGGAATACCGAGGGATGTCGCCGAGCACTCCCTGCAGATCAGGTAGGGTTCCAAGCCGGTGAAGCAGCGCCGCGCCGCTTCGACGAAGAAAAGCGCAAGGCTATCGGAGAGGAGATCGCGAAGCTTTTGGCGACCGGGTTCATCAAAGAGGTGTACCACCCCGAGTGGTTGGCTAACCCTGTTCTTGTATGAAAAAAGAATGGGAAATGGAGAATGTGCGTTGATTATACTAGCCTCGAATAAGGCTTGTCCTAAGTATCCTTTTCCTTTACCGCGCATCGACCAAATAGTCGACTCGACCTCGTGGTGCGAGACCCTCTCGCTTTCTAGACTCGTACTCCGGGTACCATCGGATAGCGCTCGACGAATCCGACCAACTCGCTACCTCCTTCATCACGCCCTTCGGCTCTTATCGCTACACGACGATGCCGCTTGGGCTCAAGAACGCCGGTGCCACGTACCGCAGGTTCATCCAGAAATTCTTCGACTATCTCATCGGAGATATCATCGAAGCCTACGTGGACGACATCGTCGTCAAATCCAAAAAGGCCGACCAGCTCGTGGTCGACCTCGAACGCGTGTTTGCCAAGCTGCGTGAGAACGGCGTTAAGCTCAACCCCGAGAAATGCGTCTTTGGGGTCCCACGAGGGATGTTGTTGGGGTTCGTCGTTTCGGAGCGTGGCATCGAGGCAAACCCGGAGAAGATCACCGCCATCGAGCGCATGGCTCCTATCCGGAACGTCAAAGGGGTGCAACGGCTCACGGAGTGCCCGGCGGCACCGAGTCGTTTCGTCTCGCGACTCGGGAAAGGGCACCGCCGCTCTACAAGCTCCTCAAGAAGTCCGAACGCTTCGAGTGGACGCAGGAGGCGCAGGTCGCGCTCGACGAAGTAAAGCGCATCCTAGCCAACCCTCGGGTCTTGACCCCTCCACTCCCGGGGAGCGACTCTCGCTTTACGTCGCGGCAACCACTCAGGTCGTCGGCGCTGCCATCGTAGTCGAGCGGGAGGAAGAGAGTCACGCTCTCAAAGTGCAGCGCCCGTCTACTACGTCGGCGAGGTGCTCTCCGACTCGAAGACTCGATACCTACAAGTCCTCAAGATCCTCTACGCCGTGATGGTCGCCGGACGCAAGCTGCGCCACTACTTCGACTCGCACTCGATAACCGTGGTGAATTCCTTCCTCTCGCGCGATATCATCGAGAACAGGGAGTCCGCAGGTAAGGTCGCCAAGTGGTCCCTCGAGCTGATGGGGCATGACATCACCTACGCACTCCAAACGGCGATAAAGTCCCGAGTGCTAGTCGACTTCATCGCGGAGTGGACGGAGAGTACCGGGTCATGTACTTCGACGGGTCGCCGATGCGCCAAGGAGCAGGCGTTGGACTCGTCTTCGTCTCTCCCGGGAGTAGGCATGAGGTACGCCATTCGGTTACATTTTTCAGCTTCAAATAATGTGGCCGAGTACGAAGCCTTAGTCAATGGCCTTAAGATCGCCATTGAGCTCCGCATCCGACAACTCGAGGTCCGCGGGGACTCTCAACTCGTCGTCGACCAAGTCATGAAAGAGTCGAGCCGTCGAAACGACACGCCGATGCTCTATCACCAAGAGGTGCGGAGGCTCGAGGAGAAG
This sequence comes from Chloris gayana, assembly GCA_031894775.1. Classification (NCBI taxonomy): domain Eukaryota; kingdom Viridiplantae; phylum Streptophyta; class Magnoliopsida; order Poales; family Poaceae; genus Chloris; species Chloris gayana. The sequence continues at coordinate 77,860 of JAUNZO010000021.1, forward strand.
TTCGATGGGCTCGAGCTCAAGCACATCCCCCGACGGCTCAACGAGGCAGCGGACTCGCTTGCCAAAATGGCGTCTAGTCGGGAACCGGTCCCGACGGGCGTCTTCGCCCACGACCAGCTCCAGCCGTCGGTGCGACCTCCTGTCCCTCCCGGCGATGAGGAGAAATCAGTCGAGGTGGGCTCGGGGCTGCCCGGCGCCGGCCCCGACTCGAAAGAACACCCGAGCCGAAACGAGGCCTCGGGGGCTAGACCTCCACCGGCAGGCGGGGAGGTCATGGAGATCGACGCGCCGGCGAACGGCGCACCGCAACCACCCGATTGGAGGACGCCGTACATCGAGTACCTCCTCCACGGCAAACTCCCGGCCGACCGGACCGAGGCAAATCGTCCGCATAGGCGCTCTAAGTCCTTCGTCTTGGTTGACGGCGAGCTTTACAAGCGCATCGTGTCGAGGGTCCTGCAGCGATGCATCCCGATCGAGGAAGGTGCACGACTCCTCGACGACATACACGCGGGCGTTTGCGGCCACCACGCCGCGCCATGCGGCCGATCGCCGTGGCGGATGCGACCCGCATCGTCCGCCAATGCAAGGGTTGCCGTATTTCGCCCGACGGATGCACAAACCCGCTCAAGCCCTCCAAACTATACCCGTTACTTGGCCCTTTGCGGTCCGGGGCTTGGATTTAGTCGGCCCTTTGAAAAAAGCGCCCGGGGCTTCACCCACTTACTCGTCGCGGTCGACAAGTTCACGAAGTAGATCGAGGCTCGAGCCATCGGCAAGATCCGCTCCGAAGAGGCGGTCGAGTTCTTCCTCGACATTGTCCATCGTTTTGGCGTTCCCAACTCGATAATCACAAACCATGGCACACGGTTTACGGGGAAGAAGTTCCTCGCGTTCTGCGACGACTACCATATTCGAGTGGATTGGGCGGCCGTGGCTCACCCCGAGGCCAATGGGTAGGTCGAACGAGCAAACGGCATGATCCTACAAGGGCTCAAGCCACGCATTTATGACCGTCCGAAGCGTTTCAGCGGTCGATGGGCAGCCGAACTACCGGCCGTCCTTTGGAGTCTTCGAACGACTCCGAGTCGAGCAACCAGCTATACGCCGTTCTTCATGGTCTACGGATCGGAGGCGATCCTCCCAACCGACCTCGACTATGGCGCTCTAAGGGTTCGCGCCTTCAACGAGCAAGGGAACCGGACGGCCCTCGCGGATGCAGCGGACCAGCTCGACGAAGCGCGCGATGCCGCGCTCTTTTATTCTCGCCAAGTACCAACAAGCGCTCCGACGGTACCACGATCGCAATGTCAAGAGCCGAGGCTTCAACATCGGAGAGATGGTGTTGTGTAGAGTGCGAGCAACAAGGATCGTCACAAGCTATCCCCTCCTTGGGAAGGACCTTACATCGTCGCACGCGTCATCGGACCCGGCTCCTACAAGCTCAAGACGACGGAAGGTCGAGAGCTAACCAACGCTTGGAACATTGCGCAGATTACGTAAGTTCTATCCCTAAGCTCGCATTTGTTCCTTTGCTCTTTAAGCGATCGCCCGCTAAGTACGGTGACCCTCGACCTCCGCTGCGAGGTCGAGCCTCACTCGGGGCTGGAAGGCGGGCGAAACCACGATTTTTCAAAAACAAAAATCGCCTACACTTAGCTCTTTTTTCGCGAACAAATTTGCTAAGTTTCGCTTGGCCTCGAATTCAAACCTCGTTGATGACCAAAGTAAGCGCGAGCAAACGAACTCACGAGTCTAAGTTGGTCGGAAGGCCGAAGCTCGAGCGCCCCAGCGGTCCTAGCGAACGCTCACCAAATACGGCTAAGTTCAATGAGGCTCGGCGGCTCAAACTTTGTAAATCAACGAGATAAGATAAAAAGGCCAAAATGTCGAACTTAAAATTACTTGATAAAGAGCGGGACCTCGAAAGGTCAAGCGCAGAACGATCTAATAAAACTTAAAGTTATTTACAAGCGGGGAACCACGCCCCTTTGTTCTTAACGAAGCAAAAAACGAAAAACTAATCCCCTAAACTTTCTACGCCTTGGGGAGGGGCTCCTCCTCGAGCTTTGCAGCCAAAGAGTCGGCGGGTGCGCGCGTCTCGGCCTTCGAGCAACTCTAGCTCGGCGCCGGCGAAGCCGGGGACAAGTCCCGTGTCGACGGCCCCGAAATCGAGATCTTCGTAGTGGGACGCCGGCACCGTAAAGGTCGCGCGCACGGCGGAGCGCCCGGCTCCTCGAACCACCGCACCAATCTGCTCCGGCAGAGCAGCCTCGACGTTCCGCTCGACCTCGACGTCGATGAACGCGCGGCCCAGGGCAGCATCGAGCTCCCTCTGCGACGCCTCCGCCGTGGCCGGCCTTTGCTCCAGCCCGCAAGGAAAACCGAACTTCGAAACCCGGGCTCGAGCAGTCGAGGAAACGACTAAGGGACTCGATTAAGGTCAAGGAGGAAAGGCTTGGAACACCTACCCTCCTTCTTGGCCCGCTGCTCCCGGAGCTCGCGAAGGTACCCGCACGCGGTCCGGTGGGAGACCTCCGCCGCGGCCTCGGCCTTCCGCCTCGGCTCCCGCTCCGTTTGGAGCACCGCCTTGACCTTCTCCGCCGTCGAGGCGGCCTCTTCGGCCTTCGCCAAAGCCGCGAGCGCCTCCTCCCTCGCGCGGCGCGCCTCCGCAGCCTCGAGCTCTGCCGCCTCCTTCGCCGCCCGAAGAGCCTCCTCCCGTGCGAGCGCCCCATCCAAACCGGCGCGAGCCTCGCCGGCCGCCCGCATCAACTCCCCGCCTCCGACTCGAGCCGGGCCAAGAACGCTCGCACGGTCGGCGCGAGCCCGGCCATGAAATTCGACAACCTCCGGTCCGGAGGCTGCCCCGGGCGCGGCCGGACTCTGCCGACGCGCCCCGTCGCCGTTACTACGACGGTCGCCTCCTCCTCGACGCCCGCCCTGCTCGACCTAGGGGCTCGCGCCGTCGAGGAGGTCAACGACTTGCATAAGGTCGTGGGCGGGGCCCTCCTTCGCGGTGGCACCGTCCGCTGGGCGCGGGAGCGCTCTCGCCGGGCTCGTCCTCACGAACGCGCTTGGCGGCGGCCACCGACGGGTCGACCGCCGACCGCGGTGGCCTCTCGGCGGGTTCCGCGGGGACCTCAACGGCTGGGGTGGGCTTCGCGGCGCCTCCCCGCCGGTCGCAGCCGGTTCAAGGATATCGACACGCGCGTCCGCGTGCCGTGGAGACCGTCTCGCCGGTTGCAGCAGGTTTAGAGACATCGAAGCACGCGTCCGCCCCGCCCTTCGCCGGCTCGGGCACGACCCCGCCAACTTCTTGGGCCCGCAGCGCCTTCGCGCCGGAACCTTGCGCGGGCACCACGTCCGCGGGGGCGGTGGGTGGAGGACCTCCCGGATCTACGCCATCCGCCGCCCCATCCCCGAGCGCCGCGGGCGCGCGGTTGAGATCCATATCACCTCCGACCAGCTCGGCGATCATCTCCGCCGCCTCCCTCGCAGCAGACGGATGGATCTACCGTAAGGTCAACCACCTCCGTCCCAAAAAAGGGGTCCAGGGTAGTCCCGGTCACCCCCGCGCGGGACACCTCGCCGACCCTAGAGCTCGACTCACCCCCGTGAGGAGCAGGGCTGACTCGAGGGGCCGGCCGCGAAGGTCGAGGTCGAGGGAGCCGAAGACTCGAGGCCCGAGGTGACGGCTCGGCGGGAGCGGACAAACGGAGTTTCCCCATCGCTCTCGAACTCACCGGCTCCGCCGTCATCCTCGGATTCCGTCGGCACGGGGGTCGAGGCGGTGGATGCCGTATCGGGGTTCAGCCCCGCAGCCCGTAGGCTTCCGTCTTCCTCCGGCGCTCGACGTCTCGCGCCGTTCTCCAGCTGCAGCCTCACGGCCACGTCCCTCGCGGCCTCCCTCTCGGCCTGCACCTCGGCGGCGTGGAGGCGGTTGGCCTCGCGCCGGGCGGCCTCCTCGGGAAGGCGTAGCCTAGTGCACCGACTAAGCGGGATCCGGGCGATCTGCGAGAGAAGGGACGGATTAGCGGGCGAACTTAAACAAAAACTCGAATACACTACGAGATGGCGAAGGTCGAATTGACTTACCACGTCCGCAGCCTCCGGGTGCGGCTTCATGTGAGGGCCCCCTAGATGGGCCGGGAGCGCGCGGCCGTCCCCGGCGCGCTCGAACGCGCGACGCAACGGTGTCGTCGTCGAGCTCCTGCACCGCCATCACGGGGTCGGGGACGACACGGTCGTTGCTCGACACCTGGTGCATCAACATCGAGCGCCGCATCGGCGACGCGAACCTCAACTTGTGGAAGGAGCCCACCACCACCGTCGCGTCGACGTTGAACCGGGCTAGGTGCCGGATCGCTTCGATCGCCATGTCGGCCTTGCGCGTGCTGGCGCGGGGGCAGCCCCACTTCCATTCCTCCGGGGCCTCCTCGAAGACCCGATTCTCGAAGGCCGGGAACGGGTGCCCCGGATCCTGCCGAAGGTAGAACCACTTCGGGTGCCACCCTTGGTTCGACGAAGGGGTGGTCACCGTGATGTAGTCCCTACCCCGATCCCTCTTCATCACGATCCCCGCGCAGCCGACATGCGCGGGAACGTCCTCGCCCCGGAATTCCTCCTCTAGTGGAGGTTGATGCGGAAGTAGAACCGCCGGAGGTCGAGGTCGGGCGCCATCCCCAGAAACCCTCGCAGAGAGCAACGAAAGTGCTCAGCCGCTGGATCCCATTGGAGTTCGGATGCTCGGATCTCCGATCCGTTCCGGAACATCATTGCCCGTAGGAAATCGTTCCCCGGCGTTCCCGGTGCCACGCTCGTGGAAATGCAAGAACGAGACCACGTAGCCCCGGGGAGGCTCCGGATGAGACTCGTTGCCGGGGAGCCTCCACCATCGGTCGGGGCCACGCTCACGCAGCGGGCCTTACGCCACTAGGCGGTCAAGCTCGGCCCTTGTCGTCGTGGATCGGGTCCAGGTCGACATGGTCGGAGCGAAGGAGAAAAGGCTCGGGAGCTTGGAAGGCGAAGGCTAGGGCGAAGAAAGCGAAGGTTAGGGCAAGGAAGGCGAAGGCGAGAGAAGGCAATGGCGCGTGGGAGCCAAGGGACCCGGCGTGCGACGGCTTAAATAGGGGCTGCATCGGACGGCCGCGACCCTTCAACTCCGCAGCGGGCCCCACGATCGCCACTACCCCGGTAAAATTTCTTAAACTCCCTCACCCCGATCCTCACGCCGCCACCTGCAGGTATGCAGCCCGGCCGCCCGTACTAACTGCGCGGGCCCGCCACTACACGCCATCAACGGATAAGGACACGCCTCGATCCCCGAACCATGGAAGCCGAGACGGTGAAAATCCCACGCCCCTTTCTGTACTTTTTGTCCTTTCATATTCTCTCACCTGCAGGCGAGAGACGCGAAAGGGCACACGCCCCAAGGGAGCGGTTCGATCTCCCACCAACTTCCTTCAAGGTCGAACGCTCGACCTCGGAACTCGACCAACCGAGGCTCGACCTCGAAGGTAAGCGGGGATAAGAGGCTGAAAACTGTCTCGACGGCCCCACCCTGCCGAGGTTCGAAGGCTGGCCCGATCAAAGGGGTTCGATAGCCGCCTCGAGCAAATATATCCCGAGCCGGGGAGTGATGTCGATGGGTCCACCTAGCGGCCGCGACCCACGCGAGCAAGCGCAACGGGCATCGACCGACACGTTCGAGTCCCGGTCGACCTCGACTAAGGGGAGTCTCATCGTAGAGAGGCATCGAGCCCCCGAAACCCAGCGAACGGTTTTGGGTCCCAATCGAAGGCGACCGCACGGATTTATGGAGTTGTCCCCGGCGGGCCCGACGGAATCTCCTCGACGAGAAACCGCGACTCCACTCGAGCTTTTCCCGTTATCGAGCTCACCGAGCCCCGCGTGTCGGCCCTTCCGGGCGAACCGTGGACCTGCTCTACCCTCCGTCGTACGAACGCGACGCGGACGGGGAAAACGACTAAGACGAATCACCCATCGATCGGCTGTCCGCGCCGCGCGGAGGGCTCGGGGGCTGACATCGCGAACGAGAGGTCCGACGGCGGGATCGCATTACGGTAAACGACTCAGCCAGGGCATAAGTCCACGACTTACCCCCGGCTCGGGGCTACCGTCCACCGGACGCGCTCGCGCGCACCCGGCGAAAAAACACTCCCAACGAGGAACACGCGGAGACGACCCTTTCCTCCCGTAAAGATCCCCGGGCGAGTCCTTAACTCACCCGGGGGCTCGAGGCTACCGTGGGGGAAAAGATTAACGCCGCCACGTGGCGGCGTCCGGACCCACTTAGTAAAGGATTAACGCGACCACGTCATCCCCGGAGGCTGGCCCGCGCTTGTGCAAACCCACCGGGAGACGACCCTGGCGTTCTACTCGTGGACATCCACCTCGCACGACCTTGACGCCCTGGTCGGGGAGTTCCGTCCCGCACAACCTTAGACGCTCAACCCACGGTACTCGAGTGCCATACTCGAGCTCGCACTCGACCTCGTGACTCGACCACCAACCGCATTAAATATCAAGTGCCCCGGTGCCCACGTGGGCGAGACTCGGAAATCATTGGAGGGAGGCTTGAGCCCATCCCTCCCGCCACCACCTGCTCCCGTCGGGGCACGCCGACGGGACGACCCGTTCTGTTGCTTGGCAGGAGTTGGCGTGGACCGCGAGGCTCCGGGAGGAACCACCGCCCACCGACGTACGGGCGTACGCCCCTCTCCCCCGCCCCCCCCGTCACGCCCGTCGAACGGGTGTAGCTCAAGGTCGAGCTCGAGCTACGACCCGTCCCGCACGACCTTCCCCCGTAAGCTCGAGTCACGAAGAGAACTGGTCCCGTACCTCAACCATATCCGAACCATCATCACGCCCGACGGAGAAGGACCGGTATGGCTTGTCCAAATCCAACCACTCGTGAACAGCGTCACCCGCAGCTCCTCCGATTGCGGAACACTCCATCCCGGTACTCGCCGCTACGGGGACGACGCGACCGCCTAGTCAACCCGGACGGAATGTACGACGAGAAGACCGATAGGACGACGCCGAAGCTCGACCAACCTTTTCTCTCTCCCTCTCTTGTAACTCGGGTTCCACCCCCGTGACTATAAAGGGGTGCGAACCCTCTACACACGGGGGACCCCGACGACGGACGGGCGGACGAATACACTCACGGTACAACGAGTACACGACTCACTCCCAAGACACCGAAGAACACACCACCACTCGCACGGGACTTGGAGCACGCTCCTCGCCCCCTTCTTACGTACTCGCATTTTCATCTTGGCGCAAGCAGCACGACGCCGCGAGACACCCCCCCGCCGGACGTAGGGAGCTTTCCCGAACCAGCCTAAACCCTTCGTGTCTTCCATTGTGCACCATCCGGCCTAAAACGCGTGATCCCCGAGACAAATTCTACGGTCGGTGGTTCGAACACCGACACCCGTAATCCGCATTTTTGGATCGGCTAGAGATGCAACATCCAGCTGTTCCCAAAGTCATTGAGAAGAGTTGCACGTACGCTTCCCTCTACTCCGCCGAGGCCACACTTAACTTGCTGGAGGTCGAGGGCTGCATCCATGTTGACAAACTTGTTGATTCCGAGAGGGTGGATATTGACCGTTACTCGCCGGGATGGCTTGAGCGACACGACGAGGTTGGGGGCGAGGAGGATTGCATCCGAATATTGGGTGTCTCATGGGCGTGAAGATGCTCGGGTTCGAGCCGGTGTCGGCCTTGTGAGGGTGCGTTGTGTGTGTTTACCTTTAATACTTTCCTCTAAGTTACCTTATTCTTCTGTCACTATGGATTTCTCAGGATGAAGAGAGGCGGAGCAAGGGTTCCGAAGGAGACTCCTCGGCTAAGTCCGTCGGCGAAGCTAGTTCCGGGCACGAGAGCTCCGAGCAGAGTGATGCGTCGAGTTCCACTTCGGACTCCGGCTCGGCTGTGACAGCTGGGTGGAGCAGGGTCGGTTGGCTTCGCGTTGGTCGGTCTTCCTAGAGTGTGCAGGGTCGTCGTGTTCCGGCACATCTTCGTGTGGCTCATGGCTAGGCGACATTACCTCGCTGGTGACGTGTGCTTTACCTGCTCTTGTTTTGCGCATTAGCGTGCAAAGGCTTGCGCATGATCCCTATAATTTCGTTTTTGTTTTTTAAGGAGCATCCTTTAGTCCTTGTGTTATTTGATTGTCTTTGTGCTTCTGTTTGCGGTGCTTTTGCTGTTGTTGGGCAAAATTTAAGCGCATACCTTGAGCGCCCATGCCTTTCGACTGCCCTTAATACGGAATGAATGTGCTTGACGAAGTAACGTACGCATCGCTGCGTTCGAAGTAAACGTCGTTCCCTTCGCTTGGTCACTAGTGGTGAAGCGAGAAATATTTTTAGGACTGAAAACGTAAGCCCCTTTCCATCTCGACATTTTGTTTTGCTTAAAGAAAATGCTACCCCCTCTTAGTTGCTGGGGGTGAATTAAAACGTTTGGGACGAAAACGCGAGCCCCTTTGCGACTCAACATTTTGTTTTGCTTAAAGAAAACGCTACTCCCCTTCTTAGTCGCTGGGGGCGGAGTAAAAATGTTTTGGATCAAAAAACGGGAGCCCCTTTGCGACTCAACGTTTCATTTTGCTTAAAGAAAACACTACTCCCCCTCTTAGTCGCTGGGGGCGAAGTAAAACGTTTGGAACGAAAAACGCGAGCCACTTTGTGACTCAACATTTCGTTTTGCTTAAAGAAAATGCTAGTCCCCCTCTTAGTCACTGGGGGCGAAGTAAAAACGTTTGGGACGAAAAACGCGAGCCCCTTTGACTCAACATTTCGTTTTGCTTAAAGAAAACGCTACTCCCCCTCTCTAGTTGTTGGGGGCGAAACTATTGTGTATTTGTAATTCCCTTGGGCTGGAGTGAGCTGGCCTACGATGTCAATTCCCCACTTGCGAAGTGGCCATACCGGCATGATCGGTTGAGACGGCCGAGACGGTGCTGAGTGCTTTACTAACATTTTTTGGCATGCTTCGTATGTTTTTACTATTTCCTTCACGTTTTTTACCATTGTGGGCTAGTAGAATCCTTGCCTTATTGCTTTTCCAGTGAGGACCCTGGCCCGGATGTGCGAACCACAGGTGCCGGAGTGGATTTCTGCGACTAGCTCTATTCCCCGAACTTCGCCTAGACATTTCAGTAGTGGGCCTATACAACTCTCCTTGTATTATATGGTAGCTTCGGGCCCTGCTGCATCCTATCTCTTTCTGCTTTGGAGTTTGGTTGGTAGAAGCCATTGATGAACACCATTAGTGGAGCTCTCCAATCTTCCAAAGTTATGGCTTGTATGAGCTTTGGTTCCCTTGGCGTGCTTCTGATTGATGGTTGCGTTATTACTTCGTAGAAAACGTCTGGTGGCAGTGGTTGCTTTTTTGCTGCTGGTTTGGCTAGTGCATCTGCCTCTTCATTGTTCTTTCTTTCAACATATTCAACATCGAAACCCTTGTAGTATTTATCCATGCTTCTAATTTCGAGCAGGTATTTCACGAGGACTAACTCTCTTGTTTCGTAGTCTTTGTCCACGTGGCTTGCAACTACTCTTGAATCTGTTTTTTACTTTGCAGCTTTTGACTCCCAGAGCTCTGATTTTCCTCAGACCCAACAAAACTACTTCGTACTCTCTGATATTGTTGGTGCATTTATCGTCTTCGTTGCAAAACCCTAGTCTTGCTACGTATCTTAGCTTTTTTCCTGATGGCGAAGTGATTACAGCTGCTGCGCCAGCTCCTGCGTAACCCCATGCACCGTCGCACTGTATTATCCAAAATGCTTCTATGACTGGGCCTTCGCCGAAGTAACCTGGAGCTGTCCAGTTTACGATAAAATCATCCTGTACTTGTGACTTGGCTGCGCTTCGTCTCTCAAAATCAATCACATTGCCCGTTTTCCTACTCTGCTTGATGCCTCCCTGTTTCCGAAGATATCGTTTGGAGGCTGATTTTTTAGGACTCTTATCTTGTGAGCTTCAAAGTAATGCCTTAGTTTTGTTGCCGTCATCACTACTGCGAAGCAAATTTTTTCCATTTCCGAATAGAAAATCTTTGAGCCCGCGAGAGCTTCGCTTATGAAGTAAACTGGGTTCTACTAGAAGAGCTCTTTCTCTTTTCCGTTTTTGTCAATGATGCTTCGAGATTTCTTTCCTTGCACTAGGGCTGCGCTGACTGTGAAGTGATTAGCTGAAACATAGAGGAGGAGCACTTCAACTTGTTCTGGGGGCTTGCCAAACTTACTGACGTTGAGAGGTGCTCTTTCAGTTATTCGAATGCTTTCTGCTGCTCGTCGCCCCTGTTGGGGCCTGGCGCGAGCGAGCTCCGCGCGGAGTAAACGCCAGTGCCCCGTGCTCATTTCCCACCGCTAATGTGAAACTGCTAAGTGTGCTGGTCAACAGGCGAACCAACGGAGTACGCGACGGTGCTGAGCACCAGGGCGAAGCCTGCGGCCAGCGATGAGGACGTCGGGCCGAGCGGAGCAGAACCCGAACGAAGGGAAAGCGCTCGGGCGAAGCATCACTTCGCGTCGCCTTCCTGTCAAAAAGCCAACTAAGCCACGGATCACGAGTGGTTAGGGGCATTCCCTGGATTGCCCCCAGAAGTTATCGCTCTTAGTGGAATCGAGGGCAACGACCAGGGGGTAAAACGGTCATGTAAATTTGCGGCTCCCTAAGACTATAAAGAGAGCCCAAGGGTCACCTGTAAACATATATGTAATCACCGAGTTAACTTCGCATGTACAAGAGTTGTTATCTCGTCATTCGTTCCTAGTTACTTCGCAGATTTCATTTTTATGTTCGATGTGCTAAGTGAGGCCTTACTTGGTCGTTTAGCATACCAACATTGGTGTCTACCGTGCGTGAGCTCGAAGTTCAAGCTCACGATGACAAGATCCACAAGAACCGCGGCAACTGCCCAACCACTTCAATAGTTACCAGCGGGACCATTAGGAACCACTTCGACACACTCAGCCTCAACTCATAGATCCACCCCGCAGCAAAACCAGATATCGAAGCTACTTTAGATCGAGCAGTCTCCCACACCGGCACAAGCAGGCTCTAGTAGAAGTCACCAAGTAAATCAGAATCCGGGCAAGTTGCCGGTCATTCAAGAAGAGAATGACCAAGAAGACAGTGATAGCTTGATAAGGACACGACGACAGTGTTCGAGATTTTATCCCAATCTTTCACGGTACTAAGAACGATAATAATCTTTTCTCTGAATTTTAGATCTCAAATATAACTACAACTATTCAATTGCTATCCTTTAGTACGGCAGATGTTCTCAAATATGTGAATTTTAGAATGACCAAGAAGAGAATGCATGCACTGGTAGCCAACAAGAATTAGGATAGACGTCTCTTGTCACAAAATTGGTTTAGTACGGCAGATGTTCCAAGTATGTGAATAGCAGAAAATATATTATATCTCCACACATAAACCAAGAACAAAGATAACAGTAGATGCTAGGAATTAAGTGCTTCAGGGCAGCAGTAGTAACTCAGCACTTTTGATTAATATGGCTAGCAAGCTCCAATCCAATTGATAAAACAGAATTTAGCTTACAAAATAATTGTCAGCCAGATAGCAGAGCTTTCCACCCGTGCACAACAGCTAGCACGGTCAGAAAGAAAGGATTCACGACAGGAATCCGAGAGCACACCCAGGGAGCAAGACCCTGATCACGATCTTTTCAATCCACCAAGGATCAGCAGTAGCCGTCACCACGACAAAGCAGATGGTGGCGTCACCTCGTCTCCAGAGGAGAAACCTTGGATAGGTGAAGACACAATAATCAACAAAACCTAAACAAACCTGATCTGTTACAAGGGCAATGACCCTATTATATGTGCGCACATGCACCAGGAGAAAGTCCGACTCAAACACAAATAAAAAGTTACCTGACCGATTCAAACTAGACAAGCTAGTAGGCTTATGTGGAAATAATTAAATACTCCGGCACCTTGCCTAATTCTAGTAATTAAAAATGTAACTCGCACTTAAGCCCCGCACGACATACTTAGGATTCACGTTGGACTGCATTCAAGCTCTACCAGTATGGAGCCTATACAAATATATTGTTTCAGCCTCTTCTCTTGATTCCTACGCAAATCAGCTCCAAGAAAACTTCTGTTGCACAATACCTTACCAGGAGCTATAATTTCTCTTTCATCCTCCTTGCCATGTTTTATGTCAAATGAAAATGCACCAAGTTGGATATTAGATAGTATTTTGCAAGAACTCCCTGTGCCAATATTTGATACTTCACAAAATATGTTTGACTTTCTGGCTGAAATATTTTCAGAGTTCAGAACAGAATTAATTTGATGAACCATGGGCTCATCGTCCTCCCTTTCTTGAAGCAAAGCCGTCCTCGGCTTTGACATAATTTGAGCAGATTCATTAATAGTTGGATCATCACTTACATCCAGTTTCAGGCTGGTTGTAGCTTGAAAAAACATTTCTTTGTCTAAGATGTCAACAGAAGAACGAGAATGAACAGATACATCTTGAACAGCTTCAAGAACATGACGGAATGAGACTGGTTCAGTGGGGGTGACCGCATCAATGTCTTCCTCTGGATGTGGAACTACCAGCTTTAATATATGTTCTGTAGCTCTAATATTTAATGCATCTGTAGACTTAAGTTCTGTTTTGCAAGGGACTAAGGGAGTTATAATTTTCTTATCTTCCAACACAATGCCAGCAAAGACACATTGCACAGACAAATAGCTTTGTTCCTTCTGTATACTTGCAGTGTCAGCACTAATAAGTAAATTTGGATCTTTAGGAACACTCGTAGCTAGTACGGAACCTGAAAAAAACCTCATCACTCCCCCCCCTTGATACAAAGCCGTCCTCGGCTTTGAGATAATAACTGCAGCATGTCTCTTCTTTTTCATAGGAGCAAAAACCTCAGCTTGAATATCTGATGCCTTCATTGGCTGCAATACATGATTCACACCTTTATGCAGAAATGAAAAATTGTTGGAACGACCTCCATGAGTAGCATCAACATCGAATTGCCATGGTCTCTCAAGCAACAAATGACACACACTCATTGGTGCAACATCACAGTCTACGGAATCAATATATTCTCCCACTGAAAATTTCACTCTCACCCTATGAGTAATATTCAGCGTGCCGCTTTGATTCATCCATTGCATATAACGAGGCGTAGGAAGTCTCCACGTAGATAAAGAAAGTGCATGAACAAGATCTTAACTTATAGCATTTGTAAAGCTTCCGCCATCGATAACTAATTTGCATACCTTGTTACGAACCTTACATTCTGACTGAAAAATCTTAGAACGCTGCTCATTCATATTAGAAATAGTACCATCACATTGCACTTCATGAGACATTAGAGATAAGCCACTTGTCATATCAACATCATGCAATGGCTCTATAGAAGAATCAATAGGAGAGTCCACAACATCAGCCGGCGGAGTTGTACTCCTATCCGTAGAAGCATTCTTCTCCTCTTGTTCAACACTAGAAAATTCAGAATAATCCATAGTTACCTTCTTTTCCCCTTGCTCTACATAAGCTTCCCGTTGTCGTCGATCATCAAAGTACTATTGTGGGGTGTATCATGAAACACACCAGCGACGTCCATCAACAACAAAGGAAAAGCGTTTCATAGAACATGGAAGCTCTCGCTGCCAATTCAGAAATACAGTCCAAGGACTTCCGAGAACCATTGAGCAAACACTCATGTGTAAAGGAACCATAACGCGCATAACAAAATCATCATATCCGCCAATCATAAATTTTACCTTCACTTGGTGTTGAATCTTAACTTGCTGGTTGTTTCATAACAATGTATATGGCCGTCGATGCGATATCATTGGTAGTCCTAAAAGCTTCACAAGTCTTTCACTTGCAGTATTAATACTCGCACACTGATCCACCATCGTATCACATGTATGTGCGCCAATTTGAACACGTGTGTAGCACGTATGAAACGCTGGCTCCCTGAGTGGATCCTTCTCACAAAATTTCAATGAAATTCCAAGCGATCTCATCGTACCTCACACTAAACCAGTCACCAAAAACTGTAATAGAGCAGAGCTAGAAAAACAAACTCAGTGGTGTACCGTGATAAACCCAGAATCTGATACCAAATGATTAGGACACGACGACAGTGTCTGAGATTTTGTCCCAATCTTTCACGGTAATAATCTTTTCTCTGAATTTTAGATCTCAAATATAGTTCAATTGCTATCCTTTATCGAGAAAGTCAGTATTCCAGAATGCATGTACTGGTAGCCAACAAGAATTAGGATAGACGTCTCTTGTCACAAAATTGGTTTAGTACGGTTATCAAAAAAAAAAAAAAAATTGGTTTAGTACGGCAGATGTTCCAAGTATGTGAATAGCAGAAAATATATTATATCTCCACACAAACCAAGAACAAAGATAACAGTAGATGCTAGGAATTAAGTGCTTAAGGGCAGCAGATGTAACTCAGCAGTTTTGATTAATATGGCTAGCAAGCTCCAATCCAATTGATAAAACAGAATTGGGCTTACAAAATAATTGTCAGCCAGATAGCAGAGCTTTCCACCCGTGCACAACAGCTAGCACGGTCAGAAAGAAAGGATTCACAACTGGAATCCGAGAGCACACCCAGGGAACAAGACCCTGATCACGATCTTCTCAATCCAGCAAGGATCAACAGTAGCCGTCACCATGGCAAAGCATATGGTGGCGTCACCTCGTCTCTAGAGGAGAAACCCTCCATAGGTGAAAACACAATAATCAACAAAACCTAAACAAACCTGATCTGTTACAAGGGCAAGGACCCTATTATATGTGCGCACAGGCACCAGGAGAAAGTCCGACTCAAACACAAATAAAAAGTTACCTGACCGATTCAAACTAGACAAGCGAGTAGGCTTATGTGGAAATAATTAAATACTCCGGCACCTTGCCTAATTCTAGTAATTAAAAATGTAACTCGCACTTAAGCCCCCACGGCATACTTAGGATTCACGTTGGACTGCATTCAAGCTCTACCAGTATGGAGCCTATACAAATATATTGTTTCAGCCTCTTCTCTTGATTCCTACGCAGATCAGCTCCAAGAAAACTTCTGTTACACAGTACCTTACTAGGAGCTATAATTTCTCTTTCATCCTCCGTGCCATGTTTTATGTCAAATGAAAATGCACCAAGTTGGATATTAGATATTTTGCAATAACTCATAGTGACAATATTTGATACTTCACAAAATATGTTTGACTTTCTAGCTTAAATATTTTCAGAGTTCACAACAAAATTAATTTGATGAACCATGGGCTCATCACAGCTCGAGGATCAGTGCTTCACTAGCCCAGGAGGTGGAGAAGCTGCGAAGAAACAACCAAGAGCTCGAAGAAATGAGAGAAAAGCTAAGGCATGAAGTGGTGCTAAGAGAAAAGCTACTGCAAGAAATGGAAGCCATGCTCGAAGAGAAGCGCAAGCACACTGAGATCTCAAGAGAGATAAGAAGACTCCGAGCAAGATCAAAGAAGAACAATTCAAGTGCCCAAACAACAGCAACAATCGAGACCGATTGAGAGCCAGAGCTCGGCCCAAGCATCGAAGCTGAAAACCTCAGATCGTGACGCAAAGTGCTGCCCATCAGAAGATCGGGAATTTTCACTTTTGACAAATACTCACCGCTCTCAGAAGGGCTGCAAAGAGCGCCACACCCTGAAAATTTTAGGATGGGAACAATCCCCAAGTACAGGGGAGAAACAGATCCAAGACAATTTCTTATCAGTTACGAAGCAGCAAATACTTCGACAGCTGGGGAGAAAGTGGCACTGGCTAAAGTATTTGCATGCGCCCTGGAAGGACCGACATCAACCTGGTTCTTCAACTTACAACCAGGATCAATCTACAGCTAGGAAAACCTGAGGGACAAAGTAACAGCAAACTTCAGAGGATTCATGGGCACTTTAGAAGCGCTTGAAATCCTCAGGCACATCACACATCAGCCAAGTGAACCACTCTCGGATTATTACAAAATATTTCTTAACCTAAAGTCTCAATGCCCAAAAGTACCGGAAGAATTGATAATTGAGTATGTCATACAAGAACTTCGTGTGAGCCCTCTATGCTCGAAGTTTGGGAGGAAGCGCCCTTTGCCACTGCAATACATATGCAACAAATTTGAAGAATACTACCAATCAGAAATAGATTACAAGAGGCAGACATCGTACCAAGAGCAATCCCGCGAAGCTCACAACAACAGCTATGATAGAAACAACAAGAAGGCGAAGCCCCAGGAAAATGTGCAGGCAGGAACAATCAACAACATACAAGCCGGAGGTAGCGAAGACGGCGAAGGGCAAGGGCAACAAAGTCAGCAAAAAGGATCACAACAAAGTAGAAACAAGTGTAATAGTTTCGCCAACCGCGGCGGCCAATATCATAAAAAAAGCCATACTGCATCTACTGTAAGGGCCACGTAGGACACAAGACCTTGGATTGCCCAAGGACAAAGGAAATAATGAAAAGGCTAGAACTTGAGAAGAAGCAACTCCAGCGTCCGGTAGAGATAAACCACATGAAAACAACCACATGGCCACAGCAACAAGTCCACCAACCAAGTCCAGAGCCACTATTACCCACATTAGTCCAGTTATACAATCCCTTACCACGGTCTTAACCACCACGTGCTACCGCCACGGTTCCAAGGGCTATCAATTTCTCACCAGCTGAAGCATGACAACAGAGTGGCATATTGAGAACCACTGCTGCTGCCACCTCCCAAAATCGAAGACATAAGCAAGCAAGATAACCGAGCCCAGCCACTGCCAGTGAAAGGGTTCATTGGAATGATATCGGGGGCTCGAGCATTGACTTCAAAAACAAGAGGCAACACAGAGACTACTTCAAGCTGATAAACGAGTTTTCGTTGAATGGTGGGTCAGGAAAACTAAATGGTCGCATATACCAATTACATTCACGTAAGCTGGCCTCAACCTCGAAAAGCTACCCACACTCAAATTCCTTCGTAATCAAGGCACACATAGACAAATGGATAATTGATAAAGTCCTCATGGACCATGGCAGCCAGGCAGACATAATCTTTCATGGAACTCTATTGAGAATGGGGTACACAGACCAAGACTTAGAGCCATCAAACGTGCCACTATATGGCTTCGGCGGAAACAGACTGGAAACTGTCGGAAAGAGAAAATTACGAAGGGTGTGATAGCAGTGAAAGGAGACCAATAGTTAGCAAGAAACATTGAAAAGGGTTTTTACACCGGAATAGCAAATATACACAACATCCAAGTGTTCACTAAGAATTACTTGGAAAGAGAAGCAAAGCAAGCCGGACAAGCAGCCGCCGAAAAAGCCAATAGCCTTGGTCTGTCAAAGGCAACAACCACGAGAGGAAGCAAAAGTACTCATCTGGTGCAAAATGAAAGAAAACTTCGCGCCAAGGGTGGTCGAAATAAATGAAAAGCCAAGCCGCAAGAAAGGGAAAAACATTCGCAAATCAGCGAAGGCCCAAGGTCACGCATAGGGCAAAGATAGGTCACGCCTAGGACAAATATAGTAAAACAACACCTTTGCAAGAGATCCGAGCAAGGGGGCTGGCGAAGTAGTTAGAAATAATTTAGTTTTTATTTCTCTTTCAGAAAAAGGCAAAAAGTCCATACTGAAAGTTGCCTAGAGGGGGGGGGGTGAATAGGCAAGCTACACTAATTTCTGAAAATCACAACACTTTAAACCTAGTTAGTCAGTCCAACACGGAACTTCTCTCAAATGACGGAACTTCCGTCTTTGACAGAACTTCCGTTATGGACTTGAGGGGAAGAACAAGATAATGAAAGCAAAGAGGGAATCTTACAAATCCCTTTGAATAGAAAGTTTCCTCCACCTCCTAGGAATGTCTGTGCCTGCAGGGAATCGATAGACAATGCCCACACAAGTAGATCTTGCTAAATATAGCACAAGCACCAAACACCAACAAAGAACAAGACACAACAACCAAGAGAACACAAGAGAGATACGGGATTTGTTTACCGAAGTTCGGACCCCTCACAAAGAGGTTCCTACGTCTCCGTTGAGGAGCTCACAAAGAGCCGGGTCTCTCTCAACCCTAATCCTCCCCAAGTGACCACCAAGGTCAAACTTGGTTTTGTTCTTCTTCTTGCTTGATTCCTTTCCTTCCGGAGGTGAATCACAACCTTCACAAACTTTTCAAGGCTCACCACAATTTTGGGAGCTCTAGGGTGACACCTAGCCAATCTAGGAGAACAAATCTCCAAGAGTAACAAGTGAAGTAGAGATTGCTTGCTAAGGGAAGATGTGCTCAAGGTTGGGATGATGCTTGTCAAGCTTGGATTTGAGATGGGGCTCTCAAAGTGGACTTGAATCTCAAAGAGAGTGAGAGAGAGATGAGAGCAAGAGCTTGTGGGAGATGTGAGAGTTCAAAAAGCACCAGACAAACCCTAGAGTGAGATGGGGAGGTCTATTTATAGGAGTGGGTCCAAAAAGAGCCGCTGCTAGGGTTTGGTCAGGCAAATAACGGAACTTCCGCTTTTGGCGGAACCTCCGTCAAAAACCTTCTGGAAATCACGGAAGTTCCATAAGGGGACGGAACTTCTCTCTTGACAGATTGTGAAAAAGACTAAGTGAAATTTCCCAAGACGGAACTTCCGTCTTGGGCGGAAGTTTCGCCAAAAACCTCCTGGAAATCTCGAAACTTCCGAGTTGGAGGCGGAACTTCCGTCTTGTCCGAGTGTGGTTTGTTTTGACTCTTCGGACTTTGGTCTTTTGGCTTTTTGAGTGGTTTGGTTTTTATCCAAGCTTTAATTTAGGTAACTTGAGCACATATTCCCTGCGTGAAAGACTAAATCACCCCTCTTTATAGTTTGGCAAGCCTAGACTCAAAGAACTATAAAAACTAATTTAAGCTCCTTTTTGAGTCCATCTTTTGACTTTTGTATGAGGGGCTATCAATCTTATGACGTGGGTTAGTTGACTTCAATATCCTGCACATTAGCTCAATGAAACATTAGATATTTTAATTATTTGTCATTTATCACCAAAACCCACTAGGGGGCCTAGTTGTATCTTCAATCTCCACCTTTTTGGTGATTGATGATAAACAATTAAAAGAGATAAAGATATCAAAAGAACGAAAACGAAAACACCAAAATATAGCGGAGCTCCCCTAAAGAGATGCATGGTTCATTCAAACATGTGAGAGAGCTCCCCCTATATTTTGTGCTTGTGGGGTGCCTAAAACAATGTGCTCACAAGACATGCATAAGTGAGAAAAGCAAAAGCAATCATGCGCTAAGAAGCTGCACACCACGAAATGCAAGCCACATGAATTAAACAAAAGCAATGACATGCAAGCCACACATTAAAGCAATAAACATCCATCATCCAAGCACATAGTTTTGCAACATAGCGAAATTAAACAAGTCTAGCCCTATTACAATAAAAGGCACATACACATAGTTCCATACATAGATAGAGTTCCATAAGTTCCAAGTCTAGATAGATAAAGATACAAAGGAGCCTCTCTTTTCTCTCCCCTTTGGCATCAAGGCACCAAAAAGGTAGATAGGAGGGAGAGGATCACTTGTCATCATCGGAAAGGATCACGGTGGCTCCACCGTATGGAGGACTCGGCTCCAACCGATCACTATCTTCTTCATTTGCCTCATCTTCATCTTCTCCTCCTCCTCGCTTGCTCATGCTCGTGCTCATGCTCATACTCATACCCATGCTCTTGCTCATGCGCATATGGCTGATATTGCTCATAAGTATCAAGCGGCCATTGATAGATCGGAAGAGGTGCATCTTGTTCTTCCTCGTAACCGGGAGGAGATACCTCCACACCTTGTGCCCTCATGAATGTCTTCATGCGCCGGGCATTCTTCTTTGTGTGCTGCTTGTTCTTGTAAATATCAACGGCATTGGCCGTGCACACATTGAAGATTGCTTTAAGACCTTTCTTGAGCCAAGAGGTGGGAGATCCTTTGCTGCTGAGGTGCACTAGAGGAGGATGGAGCAGCTGCGCCAAAGAAGGATCCATGATGAGGTGGTGAGGGAGCTTCAATGGCGCGAATCTGTTTTGGACGAAGCGGGAGGTGCTTGCATTCTTTCTCAAAAGTCAGCCCGGTCTCTTTCTCAATCATTACCGTGATGAAAGGTGCATATGGCATGGTCCTCCGGGTAGCATATGAGGCTCGGTGGATCTCTTCCATGATATGACCCATCACACGGAATCCATCGAGTCCGGAGCCATTCTCACAAGAACATTCCTAGAATATGATGCAATCTTGGTGGAGTAGCCGTCCTTAGGAGCAATGTTATGACGAAGGAGACGGTTCATAAGAAGATAGTAGGGGCGCAAACCTTCGGTCCTCCGAATGATAGCATTGTCCGGATCCTCATACATAAACTCCAAGAGTCTATTTCCTAGAACCGGCTCATTTGCAATGTCGGGCCGCTTCACATCATTTTTGGGCAAGCAGAAATAAGAGGCAAATTTCTTGTAGCTAACACTCGTATTGAATCCCCCGAGTCATCCAAAACACTTTGCCCCGACCTCGTCCATCCAAGTAGAGAGTGGCCCAGAACCGACAAATGACCTCCTCGTTCCAATCATACTTGAATGCCATCAAGTCATACACACCCTTTGCCTTGCATTGCCTAATCATCTGATCAAAGAGAGGGTCTTGCTTCCTAGCCATATAGTTCCAATCAATCCACTGGTGAGGATGCAGCCTCCGATGCTTCTTGTCATCAAGCTCAATAAAGAAGCACCGATAGTAGTCTTGCTGAAACCAAGTATAAAACCTGTCATCCGATGCTTCTTGTTCGGCACACGCTCCGGATGGGTGGTCCTGTCCTCAAGCAATGACCCCGGCCACTTTTTGTAATCAAAGCACACATGATCTCCACGATACACATGGGGATGCACTCTCAATCCAGTGACCTGCCGCAAATCCTCACTTGGAATGTCGTGTGAGCTCCCTCCCGCAATCACTCCTTTGCCCTTAGCTCGACGATCGGGAAGGGCACCAGCTCTCTCAACACGAACAGTCCGAGCAGCCTCGCGGTCGAGAAGTCGTGCTCTTTCTCCTCTTAGGCTCGGGAACAATCTCCTCGCTTCCCTCATCACTAGGAAAATCCAAATCCTCCCCCTCATAGTCTTCAACATGGGCTCGCTGAGCTCTTCCTCCCGGGAACCTTAGTCCTACCCATTTGATGGTGACCTGACAAGACAATGATACAATGATCACAAGGAATGCTAGAGAAGATTCAAAATTATAGTGATTCATATGTGACTGCACCGTGCCGGAACGGAGGTTCCGCAAAGGGCGGAAGTTCCGCAAAACACGGAGGTTCCGCAAAGGGCGGAAGTTCGGGCCGGTGCAAGCACACAAAAATCACCATAACTTTAGATGTACCGTCTAACTACTCAAGTCCTTCAAGAATAATGTAGACTAGTTGCTAGGGAACTACTCTACCCAAGGAGAATGGGAAAAACTTGAGTGCATTAGCGGATCGGAAAAAAGACACCAAGATTCATACCGTGAGAGAAAACGAAGATGGGAAATCACGGCGGAACTTGGGGCACGGAGGTTCCGGAGGGTGGAGCACCTTCTCCACGGATTACTTTCGCAAATCCACGGTCAAATCCTTGAATCGCCTTTGGGAGCGCCGGGTTGGTTTGGTGGAAGGGAGAGAAGAAGAGAAGGTCAAATGATTGGAGTGAGAAGGGAAGAGGGCTGCGTCTAGGGTTTAAACCCGATAATCACGGAGGTTCCGTCTTTAAAGACGGAGGTTCCGCAAATTGCGGAAGTTCCGTGATGTCCCGATCCGAGTAGATGAAAAATTCGCTAAGTGTGGACGGAGGTTCCGTGTCCGGAGCGGAAGTTCCGGGAAAAACAAAAGCTTTTTGGCGGAGGTTCCGTGACGAGCGGAAGTTCCGTGAGTTCCGAGAAAATGAGTTTGGAACTTGGAGTTGCTTTCTCTTGTGAATAGCCAGCAATCAATCAAATAAAACAATATTCACAAGATTGGGAACAAGATCATATGATCAACTCCAGAAATTTTTCAATACAAAAACACGCAATAATTTTACAAATCATTTTGGAAAATAAACTACCTCAATCAATTTCACAAAGATGCGCAAGAATTCATTCCACATTAGAAGAATCAAGTATATTAAGTTCACTTCTAAGCTCACAAAATCTTTTCTCATCTAGGGGCTTGGTGAAAATATCGGCTAGTTGTTTATCGGTTCTCACATAACTAATCTCAATGCCCCCTTTGATTGAATGATCTCTCAAGAAGTGGTGCCGGATATCTATATGCTTAGTCCTATTGTGATCAACGGGGTTGTATGCAATCATGATGGCACTCTCATTGTCACATAGGAGGGGAACTTTGGTCAAAGAGTATCCAAAGTCCTTTAGAGTTTGTCGCATCCATAAGAGTTGTGCACAACAACTACCGGCTGCAACATACTCCGCTTCGGCTGTGGAAAGGGCGACGGAATTTTGTTTCTTGGATGACCATGACACGAGTGACCTACCCAAGAATTGGCAAGTCCCGGAGGTGCTCTTCCTATCTACCTTACATCCGGCGTAGTCGGCATCGGAGTAGCCAACTAACTTGAATTTGGCGCCCTTAGGATACCACAACCCTATGTTTGGAGTGTGAACCAAATATCTCAAGATTCTTTTAACGGCCACCAAGTGGCTCTCTTTTGGAGCGGCTTGAAATCTTGCACACATGCACACGCTAAGCATGATATCGGGTCTAGATGCACAAAGGTAAAGCAAGGAGCCAATCATGGAGCGATATACCTTTTGGTCGACCGCCTTTCCATTCACATCCAATCCTAGATGACCATTTGTCTTCATTGGAGTCTTGCTTGGCTTTGCCTTGTTCATATCAAATTTCTTGAGGATGTCTTGGGTGTACTTGGTTTGACTTATGAAAGTTCCTTCTTCTAGTTGCTTGACTTGAAAGCCTAGAAAAAACTTCAACTCCCCAATCATTGACATCTCAAATTTTCTAGTCATAATCTTGGCAAACTCATCACGTAAAGATTGGTTAGTAGAACCAAATATTATGTCATCGACATATATTTGGCACACAAATAAATCACTCCCAACTTTTCTAGTGAAGAGGGTAGGATCGGCCTTGCCCATTATGAAGCCCTTGTCGATGAGGTATCCCTTGAGGTGTTCATACCAAGTTCTTGGTGCTTGCTTGAGCCCGTAGAGAGCTTTGTGAAGCTTGTACACGTGGTAAGGTTTCTTCGGATCTTCAAAACCCGGTGGTTGTTGCACGTACACTTCTTCTTGTATTGGACCGTTGAGGAATGCACTCTTCACATCCATTTGATACAACTTGAAACCATGATGTGTAGCATAAGCGAGAAATATGCGAATTGACTCAAGCCTTGCTACCGGTGCATATGTCTCCCCAAAGTCCAAACCTTCAACTTGTGAGTAGCCTTTTGCAACAAGTCTTGCTTTGTTCCTCACCACCACACCATGTTCATCTTGCTTGTTCCGGAACACCCATTTGGTTCCCACAACATTTTGCTTGGGCCTTTCCACCATGACCACACTTTGTTTCTTTCAAAGTTGTTCAACTCTTCTTGCATGGCCACCACCCAATCCGAGTCTTGTAACGCTTGTTCCACCTTAAGAGGTTCCAAAGAGGAAACAAACGAGTAATGATCGTAAAAGGTAGCGACTCGAGATCTAGTGGTTACCCCTTTTTGAATGTCACTAAGAATATTATCAACGGGATGATCTTTTTGTATGCTTTGGCGCACTCGGGGTTGTTGGGGCCTAGGTGCATCTTCTTCTTCTTCTTGCGGTTCGTCTTGATGATCATCACCTCTACCACCTTGTTCTTCATCTTGGTTGTTGCCTTGATCTTGATCGTCGCCATGATCTTGGCTACCACCTTGATTTTGTTCATTTTGTGGGTCTTGTGGAGGATCTTGATCTTGACTTGGAGAAGATGGATCACCTTGCACTTGAGATGGATCTTGTGGTCTTATTTCACCAATTGCCATGTTCCTTATTGCTTCACAAGGAGCTTCATCACCTACATCACTTGGATTAACTTGCTCTACTTGAGAGCCGTTAGATTCATCAAATATTACATCACGCGTGATCTCAACAATGCCGGTGACTTTGTTGAAAACCCGGTATGCATACACATTTGATCCGTACCCAAGTAAGAAATCTTCATTGGTCTTTGGAGCAAACTTGGAAGACCTTGGCTTCTTGTTAAGAATAAAGCACTTGCTCCCAAAAACACGGAAATACGACACGTTCGGAACTTTACCGGTGAGAAGCTCATAATGTGTCTTTTTCAATATCTTGTGAAGATACAACCGATTGGTCGCATGGCAAGCGGTGTTGATGGCTTCGGCCCAAAAGGTGTTGGGAGTCTTGTATTCATCAAGCATGGTTCTTGCCATCTCAATGAGTGTACGGTTCTTTCTCTCGGCTACACCATTTTGTTGTGGAGTGTATGGTGCCGAGAACTCATGCTTGATGCCTTCTTCATCTAGGTACTCCTCGACTTGTGTATTCTTGAACTCGGTGCCGTTGTCACTTCTAATCTTCTTGATCTTCACATCATATTCATTTTGTGCTCTTCTCAAGAAGCTCTTTAGAACACCTTGTGTCTCACTTTTATCCTTCAAAAAGAATACTCACGTGAAACGTGAATAATCATCAACAATGACAAGGCCATACTTGTTACCGCCAATGCTTAGGTATGTGACCGGTCCGAAGAGGTCCATGTGAAGCATCTCCAATGGTCTTGTCGTCGTCATCATCGTCTTGGATGGATGGTTGGCTCCAACTTGCTTTTCGGCTTGACATGCGCTACACACTTTGTCCTTCTCAAAAGCAACATCTTTTAGTCCAACGACGTGGCCACCCTTTAGAAGCTTATGTAGATTCCTCGATCCCAACATGAGCTAGTCGGCGATGCCACAACCAACCCAAAGTGGTTTTTGCTACCAAACAAGCACTTAGATTTGGACTCTCTTTGTTAATGAAATCAACAAGATAGATCTTATCCTCCAAGTACCCCTCGAACGCAATTAAGACATCCGCTTTTCTAAAGACGGTCACGCCTTCATCGGTAAAGAGACAATTAAAGCCCATTCCACAAAGTTGTGATATGGACATTAAGTTGTACCCTAAACCTTTCACAAGGAACACATTACTAATTGAAAGGTCATGGGTGATTTGAACTCCATCACGACCAATTACCTTTCCTTGTTGATCATTTCCAAAAGATATACTCCCACTTGGTAGATTGTCTTTGTCAAGTGTGGAGAACATCTTCTTCTCCCCGGTCATATGATTTGAGCACCCGGTGTCGAGCACCCATATTGAACCGCCCGAGGAGTATCCCTACACACAATTAAGCACAAGATTTAGGCACCCAAACTTGCTTGGGTCCCTTAACTTTAGAAACAACACTTTTGGGCACCCACACACAAGGATTCCATCTTGCATAGTGTGACCCAACAAATCTTGCAACTACTCTCCCATGAGCACCATGGGTTAGCTCATATGTTACATAGAAGGATACGGGTGAGCTCTTCTTTTTGAGCTCTTGTGTTGTCTTGGCCTTCTTCACGTGCTTAACTTGAGCAACTTGCTTTTGTTGATTCATGTTGTTGCTCTTGTTGTTGTATTTCTTCTTGGGCTGCTCCTTGAACCCAATGCCTTTGTTGCCATTGAACTTTCTTTCCTCACTAACAATTTTCTTAGCTAGCTCAATTTGAGCTGCTCTCTCAAGATTCTTGACCTTGTTAGTGAGATCCTTGATTGTCACCTTATCGGTGGCAATGTTGTCAATGTCAACACCTTGACATCTTGCACACTCTTTGCTTGACGAAGATTGTATTGACTCGGCCTTGCTTTTGTAAGTCAACGTGCTACTCTTGAGGACTTCAATCTCTCCTTCCAACAACTTGTGATTTTCTTCAAGAGATTCACACTTTGTTTGGAGTGAGAGGTTGATGTCTTCAAGTTTAGCATTTGACTTGTTTACCTTTGTAAGGCATAGAGTCAACTCCTCGTTCTTCTTCCTTTCTTGCTCAAGGAGAGCCTTCAACTCCTTAATCTCATCAAGCTTCTTGATAAGCATGTTTTCTTGCTTGTCCACCATCTCTTCGCTTTCTTCAACCTTCTCTTGCATTAGCCCTAACATTTTCACCATATCTTGCAAGGAGGGGACTAGCTCCTCCTCATTATCATGGTTAGAGGAATTGACAACGAGGTTTAGTTTGTACCTTGTTTTCTTTGGCCATGAAGCATTTGGGGGCGTCATCCTCATCATCGGTGAGGTTGTTGAAGAGTGATGATTTGGCCGTTGTTAGGCCATAGGCAAGATTGGCGATTCCTCCTTCTGCATCTTCATCATCATCATCGTCATCATCGGAGACATATTGTTGGCCAATATGAGCTTGACCCTTGAATGGTTTCTTGAAGTTCTTCTTCTTGATGAACTTCTCCTTCTTCTCTTCCTTTCCATTGAGTTGAGAGCACTCCGCAATGAGGTGCCCCGGGTCATGACAATGATAGCACTTTCTTGTTGATCTTCTTGCCCTTGCTTTGTCCAAGCTCTTCTTGGTAAACCCGTTGTTGATCATGAACTTGCCAAACTTCTTCACAAACAAGGCAAGCTCTTCATTGTCTTCTTCAATCTCCATTTGGTCAACTTCCACAACTTCCTTCTTTTTGGCCTTGAGTGCCACATCTTGCTTGCTTGCGCTTTCATCTCCTATTAGCACACTCACTCTCTTCCCTTCATCATCACGGCTTTTGTGAGCGAGGATTCTCCCAATTACTTCATCCGTGGAGAATCTATCAAATCCTTCCTTTTCCTCAATGATGGTGCAAAAAGTGGAGTTCCACACTCTTAGTGACATTAGAAGCTTGAGATTTACTTCTTGTTCGCTCACGTCATCTCCAAGTGACCTTCGCTCATTCACAATTTCCAAGAGCCTATCATGTGTTTGTTGGGGGTCTTTACCTTTCTTCATCACAAAGAAGTTGAATTGATTTTTCAACACTTGCATCCTTGATTTCTTCACAACATCGACTCCCTCATGAACCGCAATGAGCTTATCCCATATAGCTTTGGCATTCTTGAGTCGGGATACCTTAGAGTACTCTTGAGCACTCAATGATGAGAGCATTGCCGACACGGCTTGCGCATTGCAATGTATGTTGATGTTGTCCATGACCGTGTGTCTCTCCTCATCTTCAATCACATATCCTTTCTCAACCACTTCCCACACGGGCGGACCAATTGATAGTAGGTACATCTTCATCCTATGCTTGTACCAACTAAAATCTTTTCCATCAAACCAAGGTAGTCGTCCACTACCATCACTATTCACATTTGCCACATCATTATAGTTGAAGTTGTACCTTGTGTCTAACTTTCCACCACTAGTGCCATCCTTGGCAAATGGATTCAAGTCTCCTCCGGTGTCTCCTCTCTTAGTAGGATCATTGTCCACCTCAACATGTTCCCCGACATCTTTTCTTCTCAAGCGGTTAAGCTCTTCACGAGAAGACCTGCTCCGATACCAACTGAAAGTTGCCTAGAGGGGGGGGTGAATAGGCAAGCTACACTAATTTCTGAAAATCACAACACTTTAAACCTAGTTAGTCAGTCCAACACGGAACTTCTCTCAAATGACGGAACTTCCGTCTTTGATAGAACTTCCGTTATGGACTTGAGGGGAAGAACAAGATAATGAAAGCAAAGAGGGAATCTTACAAATCCCTTTGAATAGAACGTTTCCTCCACCTCCTAGGAATGCTGTGCCTGCAGGGAATCGATAGACAATGCCCACACAAGTAGATCGGGCTAAATATAGCACAAGCACCAAACACCAACAAAGAACAAGACACAACAAGCAAGAGAACACAAGCGAGACACGGAATTTGTTTACCGAAGTTTGGACCCCTCACAAAGAGGTTCCTACGTCTCCGTTGAGGAGCTCACAAAGAGCCGAGTCTCTCTCAACCCTAATCCTCCCCAAGTGACCACCAAGGTCAAACTTGGTTTTCTTCTTCTTCTTGCTTGATTCCTTTCCTTCCGGAGGTGAATCACAACCTTCACAAACTTCCCAAGGCTCACCACAATCTTGGGAGCTCTAGGGTGACATCTAGCCAATCTAGGAGAACAAATCTCCAAGAATAACAAGTGAAGTAGAGATTGCTTGCTAAGTGAAGATGTTCTCAAGGTTGGGATGATGCTTCTCAAGCTTGGATTTGAGATGGGGCTCTCAAAGTGGACTTGAATCTCAAAGAGAGTGAGAGAGAGATGAGAGCAAGAGCTTGTGGGAGATGTGAGAGTTCAAAAAGCACCAGACAAACCCTAGAGTGAGATGGGGAGATCTATTTATAGGAGTGGGTCCAAAAAGAGCCGTTGCTAGGGTTTCGTCAGGCAAAGAACGGAACTTCCGCTTTCGGCGGAACCTCCGTCAAAAACCTTCCGGAAATCACGGAAGTTCCATAAGGGTGTTGACGTCAAAGTCGCCAACACACCGTTGTCCGGAGAGTCCACCGAAACCCCGGCCGATGCAGGGTCCCGTGCTCCCAACGGACCGGCTCAGCTCGCCGATTCTCGTGTGCGCCGGTGCGTGCGGATGGTTTTCCCGCAAACCAACAAAGACAATAAAAGGTGTAAAATTCCGGGTCATCGGCCCGGATAGACCGATGTGCAGCCATGGCCGATTCTCGCTTAAGATAGACAAAATCGGCCATCGACAGGGAGCAGCACGGCCCATCCATTTATGTATCAAATGCCAGGCAAACGAACCGTGATACAAACTATACGAAATCGGCCGATGCTATAACATGCGATCGGTGGCTAGCAGCCGATTCCGTCGGTAAACGATCAAATCATTAAGACTTTGCAGGGATGCATTATCGAATAAAATGTAAACAAGGTAATTATTAATGGGATGTAATTAATTTGATAGCAAGAAGATGGTTTAATCATCAATTAGAGCAATGAATCGGCCGATCAAGCTCTCCGACCGATTCTGCCATTGATTATAACAATGAGTTATTAGATCATATCTCGATGTATAATGATGATCAATGAAATCGTACTAATAACTCGGGTCCAAAGGCAGTTTTAACAGATTTAGCTAATTGAACATAAAACAGCTAATGAACGTGATAAGCAATCGGCTAAACACTCCGAAAGAACAAGAAGACAAATACAACCACACAGATCTCGAATCGCCGATCGCTCCAACAGGACAAGTCAATCGATGGCACACGATCGGACCAGGTCTAACGGCCGCGCACGCCCGGCCGATTCAGGACAAGCATAATCATAAACGCCTTAACTATGAAAGTAAATCTACACCCTATCCAATCGGCTGCATGCACCTAGGACAAGTCAACTATAGCAAAGGCAAACACAGGACACGTCAACCGAATCCGCACGATCGAATCGGCTAAGATGTAAGAGAAATTTCATAGCGGCTATCGTGACTCGAACGACCGGATCCGAGCCAATCGGCGTTGTGAGCAAAGGCTGGGACGGGGAGGCAGGACAAGTCAAACTACCTCCACCACGAGCCCGGACCAGGTCGACTTGACTCATCCCAGCCGATACTCACTACGACGGTCGAAAACAGATCTGGTCGCCGGATAACTAGCAATTAAGCCATCTAATTACGAACAATGCGCCGAGAATTAGACGACATAATTACCTTGTCAAGCCGACTTGTTGTCGACCGGAGCCCCGAAGATCCCCGCGCGAAAACAATAAAGACTTGACAGAAAATTAGGGTTTGGCGATGCGCCGAAAGTTGTATTGGATGTGAATCGAGTTTACAGGTTACACCCGAGTACAAATTTATACTCGGCACGAAGAATCCTCCTCGGACCCTCTTCGGGCCAATTTCCTAACCGACTAGGATCTTTTTTCCAAAATTAAACTATTATTTCTAATTTTACAACGCGGGCGGACCCATCAATGTTATGCTCTTATGTTGGCGTCCGCGCACGATTCTCGGGAGGGACGCGCCTTTACTCGCCCAAGCGGCCGTCGGCCTTCCGCCCACCGGCCCTCTTTGACCTATAGTCGCCGACAATGGGTCCCTTGGTCAAAAACCGGCGTCAACACATGTCCCCCGGTCCGGGGTATGCAACGCATGCGTCGGACTGATTTATCCTCTTTATCTGCGCCGGTTTTATCGCCCGTCACCTCTCCATAAAACCCGGGGTCACCCCCGGTCATTTCCCATCTGTTTCTTCTCCTTAGCTTTCATCTTCCCCTGTTCTAGCGACTTTTGCCTTTTCGAGCCCTTTCAACTTCCCACCGCGCCGCCGTCGTTTTTCTCTTCCGGTGACCATGAATCCTGCTGTTGCTGCTGCTGCTGCCGCCGCCGCCAGGCTGCGTCGTCGCCACCACCAACGCCGTTCCGGAGGTAATGTACATTCGAGCACCCCTCTTTTCTACCTTTGCAATCTTTCTTCGCGTTCTTGTTCTTGTTCATTTTCACAATCTATCTTCTTTCCGTTCCGTTTCTTATTTTAGCCCTATTCCTTGTTTTTAGGAGATCCGGAACCAAGTCGTCATCCCATCCAACATCCCAACTCACTTCTTTTTGGGCCCCATGGGCGATCCCGACCCCACGGATCTTATCCGTGCCGAAACGAACCGGGTTCCGTTTCGGCAACAATCTCCTTTATCGGCCGAGTGGGCCAACAGCTTTCGGTCATGGCCGACTCCCGTTGCTCGGATGGCGCGATTGGTATAACCGGGTATCGGCCGTCCATCCGCAAGGTTGGGCCAATATCGGCATCGCCCACGCCATCAAACTCTCTCCGGCCGATCACCACAAGAATGAACCGTTGCTCGGCGGCAGCCTTCTTATCTCTCGGTTAGATGCCCCGAATCGCTTCATGTTCGGCCACGGCCCGGCTACCATGACCCTCCCGGATACGGTAATGTTGGCCGATTTGAATATCACGGCGGAGGCCACCCCGGATGCCATCCGCATTAAGTCCTCCCATCGGATCAACCCTAAGGACACCAGGGGTTGGAAGGTCTACATCCGGACCTACAACAAGGGGCACGGCACGGCCGATCGCCGCGAGCACGTTGCCTTCCTCAACATGTGGCTTGACCACTTCTTCTTCCGTGGGGTCGGCGTGAGCCCCACAAACAATTTTCTGCCGATGGCCGATGTATCGGCCGACAGCCATGCCCTTCCCATGGGCAAGTATCTTCGGGGTCGGCGTACCTCCTTCTTCACCAGGTTTCAGTGGAGTTGCGCTCCGGCCGATCGACCAAGACCCCGGGTGGCCCTTGGTAGTTTATCCAAATGTGGTTGTCCCTTCATACCACCAAGGCCATCGATCCGGACCTCGGTGCGCTCACTTTTCCCGGCAACTACGCCGAATCGGCCACGCCCGGATTTAGCCGGTGCATTTCTTTCGGGAAGCGTTATCCATGGCACCTGGGGCGGCCATGTCGATGACAACCTCGGCGTATTGGTTCGCCGCCCTCTACAAGGGCCTCAACAACGAAAGTACGGATTGGTACCCGTACATCGATTTCTTCGAGAAGGGATATGACACTCCTTTTCCGATCGATCCCACCTTCCCAACGGCCGACGGGGAGGCGGTCAAGATCTTCACCACCCGCCTCCGCCCTCGTCCGCCGCCGACGGGACTCATTGCTCGGGAGCAAGGCTTTCGCTCCTATGAGTTCTACCACCCGTCGGTGGCGGCCCGCCAACTCGGCTTCGCCGCTTGCTCCCCAGCCTCTTCTATGTGGGGCAAATAAAGGCGCGGGCTAACGTCGACAACGCCATTCGGTGGAATTGGCTCGTCGGCCGCACCGCCGATGTCGTCACCGGCGACTTAGCCGGATTTTCCCGGCGTCCCGGAGTACCCGCCTTTTTGACCGCTGGTGGGGCGAGTGGAACCGGCACCTCCGCAGCCGGAACACTCGCTTCCTTCTTCTCCGGCTTAGTCCCGAGCGAAGCTTTCGCCGAGGTACGTGTAGCCGATTTATTTCTGTAAGGCCGATTTTATAAATGAAATCGGCCACTCCAAATGCTCACCCTTGTATATTCTTTTTCAGTCGGACACGGAGGAGCCGCCGACCCGGAGCATCGGTGGCCGGCCGATTGCATACTTAATGCCGAGCCCAATTGTTCCAAATATTGGCTTCACCGATCGCACTCCTGCCCAAGCTTTTGCGGCGATGAGTCGAGGGCACCAGCTGCCCGCAAGGCCAAGACTAAAACAGCAGCCCTCGTAAAGAGGAAGGCTAATGTGCCAGCCGCAGGGCCGACTCAAGCCCCGAAGCGACACCGCGCGCCGCTAAAGCAGCTCGTGCGCCCGTCCGACCCGGACTACTTCGATGAATCATCATCGCTGCGTCAGGTCATTATTGCATGATCGCCGATTCCCTTTTCACTTTACATACTCGTCTAACTATGAGTTCTTTGCAGGAATCGGCGGTTCTTCCTCCTCGGGCCCGGACACCAACGCCCGATAGGCCGATCCGCCTATCAACTCCTCCACGGGCCAGGACGCCGACACCCGAAAGGCCGACCCCCGTAGCTCCGGAATCGGCGATCGTACCAAGCCGGGCCGATCCAAATCTTACGGAGAGCTCAACTCGCTTGGATCGGCTCGCGTCTCCCGAGGTCGCCGCCGAAGCCGAACAAGCCGGCCGTGTGTCGCCCACGGCCTCTCCCAAAGGCACCGCTGCCGACGAAGAATCGGTCGGCCAGGAGCCGCCCGCGGCTTCTCCCGTAGGCACCGCCGTCGATGAGCTTGCCGATGAGCCCGCCGATGAGCCCGCCGAAGCCGAACAAGCCGGCCATGTACCCGATGCCGCCTCCGAAGATGCCGCCGGTGAAGGGGAATCGGCCGGCCGAGAGCTGATTGGAACCCACGAACCCGTAGGTTCAATGGCACAGCCCGATAGACGTCCGCCCGCTCCGCATCGACGCTTCGCAGGTTTGTTTTTACTATCTCCTTTTTATTTTCTTGATTTGCCTCTCGATTATTAGCTTCATTTTATTTTTCTTGGTATTTCGTGCGCTTAGCTTCCCTCGTTCTGCGCCGATTTTGGTATCTTCCTCCGGTCTTACCACCATGAACGAAATCGCGCGCAGGCTCGAGGCCTCTTCGGTCGATCGCTTGGTGGCCGACGCTCACCCCATAAGGGCCCGGTACTTGGAGGTCCGGACCGAGCTCCCGGAGGATGTGCGCGATGCTCGCACCGCGTGGCATACATGGAGTACCGGCAAATGGACTTCACTCGTGCCCGGCAGCGTCCGGCTCGCCACGCGGAGCAGCAGCAAGCTGCGTTACTCGCCGAGAACTCCATCAAGCGCTCCGAGGAGGAGGCCCGAAGACCCAGGAGATGCAAGAGCAACTCTCAAATCGGCAGGATGAACTGCAGGTAATCAACCAGGAGATTGCCGATTTGAGAGCATCGCCGGCTCTCAAGGAGGAGGCGGCGGCGGCCTTGGAAGCCACCATTGCACAGCTTGTCGGCCGACGTGGCGGCTCAACGAAGACGACGGACGAAGCAATTCAAACGGCCGAGAAGATGGTCGCCGCGGCGCACGCCGATGTCGGCCCCATCGAGGATGACCCGTTGGTCATGGCTAAACCGGACTCCATGCTGGCCCGCGCACTATCTCGCCGTCCAAGACTTCTTGTCCCGTGTCGAGGCGATCGATTATGCTTAGGTGTAATAGGATTTTGAACAAAATTTGTTGCGAATATTTTTTGCACTAAGGGCGATATACCATAATATCGGCCATCCGAAGGCGATGTTTAAACATCGACTAATTTATCGGTGACTCCCTCTGTTTTACTTTCATATTTTTTGGGCTAAGGGCGATACTCTCGTATCGGCCGTCTCAAGGCGATGTGCATCGACATCGGCTGTAGTCTCTTTTAGGCCGAACACTATGAGTTAATCCAAATACTAGGATAATACTCGCTTCAAATACTTTCCATTAAGTGCTCGGCCGAATTCTTCCCCCTCTAACTCTTTCAAAATATATGCATTACCCGGTGCCGATCGGCTAATCAAATAAGGTCCTTCCCAATTAGGCGACCATTTACCAAACCGATTGTCCTTCACGCCGATTGGCATCCTAAGCTTCCGGACCAAATCGCCCTCTTTAAACTGTTTCGCACAACCTTCTTATCATAATAGCGGGCGACCCTCGCCTTATTCTCGCTCTATTTTTTCCAATGCATCCAGCCGATTTTGTACTACATCTTCTAATTCATCCATCATCAATCCGTAGTACTGATCGGCCGAAAGCTTTTGTTGCAACTCAATCCTTCCGGAGCCGATAGTCTGTCTCCCATGGCGATACGGCTTCGTGCCCATATACCAGCTGATACGGCGCAACTTGCATGGCCCCATGCCGTGACATACGATAAGCCCACAAAGCGTCCATCAATTTCATGTGCCACTTACGAGGATACTCTTGTATTTTCCGCTTGATTAACTTGATCGGACTCTTATTTGCCGCTTCAACTTGGCCATTGGCTTGGGCATAATACGGCGACGAATTAATCAACTTAATTCCCATCTCATCGAGCAAAAGATTGAAATTCGTCCGACGTGAATACTGATCCTTGATCTGTCGTGATTGTTTCCGGAATCCCAAATCTATAAATGATATGCTCTTTAACAAACGTTATCACGTCGCCGTCGAAACTTTGCGATAGGGTGCCGCTTCAACCCACTTCGTGAAATAATCTGTAGCTACTAATATGTATTGATGTCCTTTGCTTGATGCTGGATTTATCTCGGCCGATCATATCCATGGCCCAGCCTCCGAACGGCCAAGGTTTGATTATCGGATTCATAGCCGACGCGAGCGCCTCTCGTATAGGTCCGAATTTCTGGCAATCTTGGCAACTTTTATAATATTTAAAACAATCGGCCAACATTGTCGGCCGATAATAACCAGCTCGCCTTAGCAGCCACTTCATTTTATGGGCCGATTGATGCGTTCCGCAAATCCCATCATGCACTTCGCTCATTACCACTTTGGCCTCGGTGTCATCAATACACTTGAGAAGCACCCCATCAATTGTCTTGAAAAATAATTGATCATCCAACAGAACATACTTCAAAGCTTTATATCTTATCTTCTTATCTCGTAGGTTGGGATGGATTGCTCAAAAAATTTCGAATTTCCGTACGCCAATCGGCTTCTTCAATATCAGCTATCTCTAAGCTGTTTTCGGCGAGCCGATATCCGGATGCTAATCGAGCCAAGTTATTTGCTTCAAAGTTCTCGCTCTCTTGGTATATGGCTGACTTTAACACACTTGAACCTTTTCATTAACTTCGGCACTTTCTATGATATTGCAACAATATTTCATCTTTACACTCATACTCATCGGCCAGCTGACTCACAATCAACAAGGAATCGCCGAAAATTTCCACAAAATCAGCCCCGGCATCGATGAGTAATTCCAGTCCTTTTAATATCGCCTCGTATTCGACTTGGTTGTTGGTGTGCGCCTCTATTGTAATAGAGTATCCACGTATTGCCCCCGAGGCGACACAACAACCAAGCCGATTCCACTTCCCTCCTTGCAAACCGAACCATCAAAGAATACCGTCCATGGCACCGGTTCAACGTATCCGGCCGAGTGTTCACCGTGTTGCACTATTAAATCAGCCAATACTTGTGCTTTTACTGCTTTGGCCGATTCATAGCCTAAATCAAACTCCGCAATTGCCAACATCCATTTGCCCAACCGGCCTTTGGGGACCGGAGCCGATAGCATATATTTTACGACATCGGCCCGGCAAACGACAAGTACACTCTTCGGCCAACAGATAATGCCTTAATTTTGTGCATGAAAAATACAGACAGAGACATAACCTTTCCACCTCCGGATACCGTGTTTCTGCGTCAATTAATTTGCGGCTGAGATAAAATATGACCCGCTCTTTTCCCTCCTGTTCTTGAGTCAATGCCGAGCCGATGCACCTATCATCGGCCGATAAATATAACTTAAAGGGTGTGCTTGGCTTTGGCGGAACCATCATCGGTGGGGACACCAAATATTTCTTGATATCTTCTAAAGCCTTTTGATGGATCGGCTCCCACCGAAATTCTTGATTGGCTTTGAGTTTCAACAATGGCGTAAACACATCAAGTCGACCGGACAAGTTTGAGATAAATCGCCTAATAAAATTAATCTTGCCGATCAGTGGACCGGAGCTTCGTCTTGTTCGTCGGCGGTTCCAACTTTCTCGATAGAATCAATACTCTTAGGGCCGACTTCAATTCCCTTTTCATGCACAATAAACCCCGAAATTGTCCAGTCGAGACGCCAAACGCACACTTGAGCGGGTTCATCTTCGAGCCGTATTGTCTTGTCCTCTTCAACACTTCTCCGAGATCAGCCACATGACTCCCAACCGATCTTGATTTCACCATGACATCATCAATATAAATTTCCACCAATCGGCCGATTAAATCGTGATATATAAAATTCATGGCCCTCTCGATATGTAGCACCAGCATTTTTTAGTCCGAAGGTCATGACAACCCACTCATATAGTCCCAACGCCCCGGGCATCTAAACGCCGTCTTCGATATATCTTCCTCGGCCATAAAAATCTGATTGTACCCAGCATTTCCATCCATAAAGCTCAAAATTTTGTTGCCGGCGGCTGCATCAACTAACAAATCAGCGTTTGGCATTGGGTACTCATCTTTCGGAGTTGCCTTATTCAAATTTCTGAAGTCAATGCAAACCCGCATCTTTCCATTCTTCTTTTCCACCGGCACAATACTGGAAACCCACTCCGCATATCGGCATGGCCTAATGAAGCCGGCCTCATATAATCTCGATAATCTCTTCTTTGACGGCTTCATAATACCTAGGGTCAATTTTCCGAGCCCCCGCTTATATGGCCGATATCCGGGCTTGGTGGGCAACCGATGTTCAACGATCGATCGGCCGAGTCCGAGCATCTCGCTATAATCCCAAGCAAAACAATCTTTAAATTCGTCCAATAAGGCCACTAATTCATCTCTTACTTCTTTACACAATTTCTTGCTAATATATGTTGGCCGAGGCTTGTCTCCATCCCCTATGTCTACCTCTTCTAACTCGTCGGCCGACACAAAACCGTGACCTAATTTCCCGTCTTCCGGCTCGTTAATCGGCCGACTCATCATATCCTCGGTGCGTGTATCGATCGGCCGATTGTCCGTCAATTCTCCCGTGGGGCCCATCGGAGCAGCCGGGGTACTCGACCCCCGGTCACAATAACTCCGTCGTCGGTGATGTTTATGGCCTCCGCATCCCAATACGTGACCGATAAACAAGGCGAGCTCTCCGGACCGGCAAACTCGAAATCGGCAGTTGCAATGGTTACGGACTTATCGGCCCGTACGATTTCGACCTTGTTGCCGACCCATTGAATCAAACATTGGTGC
Source organism: Chloris gayana (assembly GCA_031894775.1). Lineage (NCBI taxonomy): Eukaryota > Viridiplantae > Streptophyta > Magnoliopsida > Poales > Poaceae > Chloris > Chloris gayana. Next base: position 115,423 of record JAUNZO010000021.1, read on the forward strand.
ATGGTTGATGGGATGCAACAGCTTGGCATGAATCCAGCCTCTCCCCAACAAAGTTGTGTATGCACCTTTCCCGTCGATGATGAAAAAGTGGTGGGTATGGTTTTGCTGCCCACGATGATCTCCATTATTGCGGCCCCACGCACATCTTGACTTCTCCCGCTGTAATCCTTGAGCGTCGGATTAGCCCTCATCATTTCTTCTAGCGTCTTCCCGAGCTTGCGGTATGTAGTAATCGGCATGACATTGACCGCTGCTCCTCCGTCGACCAACATTTTCCTCATTGGTGACCCATTGATGTAGCCGCTAATGTACAATGCCTTGAGATGCAAATGATCGAGTTGATCGGCTTATCAAATACCGCGGATTCCGGCGTCCACGGAATCTCTCGAAGTCTCCCCAATCGGTTCTTCTTCAGCCGAATTTTCATCGGCCGATCCGACAATCCCGGGCATCATGGATATCATATTCACCGCGGCTTCAGCCCGGACCACTTGAGACCGCACTTTCGGCCTCCATTCCTTCTTGGGCTTGGACTCATCATCTTGGTCATCTCCGTAATGCCGTCCACCCTTGATTTCCCGACAACGCATTCTTTGAAGCCTCCCATTTTGGGTTTTGCTCGAGCAAACCACTGCTGTTTCGTTCTCGGTTTGATCACCCCTCGAATCTTCATGGTATTGGTAATCAAACTCTTCTTCATCATTGATTGGCCCCGACCGATCGTGAACGGAGGTTCTCTTTAGCACTACGTATCTTCGTTCATCATATCCGTGATCATAGCCGATCGCTCTTCCGGGGGCCGATTGTTGAGATTCATAGTTGCGACCAATCGGCCGTCCCCGGTAACTTGACGACCCGACATCACGATACTCTTCCCGGCTAGTGCACTCCGGACAGTTCTCGATAGATGGAAGCTTCATGTTTCGGTCCCAAGCAGATCGAAAGAAAGGACAATCCCGGTGTGGGTCAAAATCTTCTTGGCGGACCACGCTTTGCCCGTACTCGCTGACTTTGACCGATAGATTCCTGTTCACGTGCCGCCTGATCTCTTTCTTCCCTCTCCCTCTTCCTCTCATATCGGCGTATGAAACCAGCTGATCCACCGCCGATGGTATTGATGTACATCGTATTAGCCGGGAAAGGGTGCCCATCAACTTTCATCTTCTTCTTTACATCACTGCTCGCAATACCCCACCGTCAATCGCCTTCCGGATCTCATCTCTCATAGCATAACAATCAACGGTGTTATGATGTGAATTTCCATGCCACTTGCACCACTTAGCCATTTTCTTCAACTCCTCTCGGCGTAGGAATTTTGTGATGAGGTGAAAGCTGGATTTTCTTTTCCCGCAGCAGCTGATCAAATATCTCGTCGGCCTTAGATAAATCAAAATCATATTTTCTCTCCTTAGGATTGACATGCGGAGAAAATATCGGCCGTTTATTATTAGTCCACTCAACTGCATTAATTCCCTCTTCATCATCTTCACCGTCGAAATCAGCATAAGCTACCCGATACCGCCGATTCCTCGGTGAGCTGGAGATTTTCTTCCTGGCCAACCGCCCTACGTGTCACTGTGCCAGCCCATCAAACTCATGTGGGGTAAACTTTTCTTTGATGTTGGAGAATAGCCCCGCATAAGCGATCTCGGCCAACTCGTTGCTCGTCAGGTTCAGATTGTAGCATCGTCCCCTCGTAGTCCCGAACCTCTCGTATATAATCGGTCACCGATTCCCCCGATTTCTGTTTCATCGCCATCAAATCGGACAAACTAAGCTCGGTAATGCCCGTGAAGAAGTACGAGTGAAACCTTTTCTCCGGATCGGCCCAACTCTGAATAGAACCGAGCGACAGTGAAGCAAACCATGAAAAGGCCGATCCGGACAACGACAGTGGGAATAGCCTAACCCGCAAAGCCTCCCGAGTAGACGCCTCACCAAGCTGTGCGTCATACCGACCGATGTGCTCCATAGTTGATGTGTTATCTTGCCCGGAAAACTTGGAAAACTCAGGAATTTTATACTTATTGGGTAAAGCCACGGAATCCATCCGATCGGGGTAAGGTCGCCGATACAATGCACTTTTCTCCTTAGGCTTCAAATCGAACCGATCTTTCATCATATCGGCGATCTTAGCCATGAGGCTATTCATATCATTGGGTTCAGCGAGTTGCCGATCCGGTCCCTGTCATATAAGCTGTGTTGGGCTGCCCCCGATCGGGTGTATCAACCGGCCGTTTCCGAAATCCCGGTGCCGTAGCCGGAACAAGATGTACGCGGAGCGATTCCATAATTCTCGGGAGGGACGCGCCTTTACTCGCCCAAGCGGCCGTCGGCCTTACGCCCACCGGCCCTCTTTGACCTATAGTCGCCGACACACCGTTGTCCGGAGAGTCCACCGAAACCCCGGCCGATGCAGGGTCCCGTGCTCCCAACGGACCGGCTCGGCTCGCCGATTCTCGTGTGCGCCGGTGCGTGCCGGATGGTTTTCCTGCAAACCAACAAAGACAATAAAAGGTGTAAAATTCCGGGTCATCGGCCCGGATAGACCGATGTGCAGCCATGGCCGATTCTGGCGTAAGATAGACAAAATCGGCCATCGACGAGGAGCAGCACGGCCCATCCATTTATGTATCAAATGCCAGGCAAACGAACCGTGATACAAACTATACGAAATCGGCCGATGCTATAACATGCGATCGGTGGCTAGCAGCCGATTCCGTCGGTAAACGATCAAATCATTAAGACTTTGCAGGGATGCATTATCGAATAAAATGTAAACAAGGTAATTATTAATGGGATGTAATTAATTTGATAGCAAGAAGATGGTTTAATCATCAATTAGAGCAATAAATCGGCCGATCGAGCTCTCCGCCGATTCTGCCATTGATTATAACAATGAGTTATTAGATCATATCTCGATGTATAATGATGATCAATGAAATCGTACTAATAACTCGGGTCCAAAGGCAGTTTTAACAGATTTAGCTAATTGAACATAAAACAGCTAATGAACGTGATAAGCAATCGGCTAAACACTCCGAAAGAACAAGAAGACAAATACAACCACACGGATCCCGAATCGGCCGATCGCTCCAACAGGACAAGTCAACCGATGGCACACGATCGGACCAGGTCTAACGGCCGCGCACGCCCGGCCGATTCAGGACAAGCATAATCATAAACGCCTTAACTATGAAAGTAAATCTACACCCTATCCAATCGGCTGCATGCACCTAGGACAAGTCAACTATAGCAAAGGCAAACACAGGACACGTCAACCGAATCCGCACGATCGAATCGGCTAAGATGTAAGAGAAATTTCATAGCGGCTATCGTGACTCGAACGACCGGATCCGAGCCAATCGGCGTTGTGAGCAAAGGCCGGGACGGGGAGGCAGGACAAGTCAAACTACCTCCACCACGAGCCCGGACCAGGTCGACTTGACTCATCCCAGCCGATACTCACTACGACGGTCGAAAACAGATCTGGTCGCCGGATAACTAGCAATTAAGCCATCTAATTACGAACAATGCGCCGAGAATTAGACGACATAATTACCTTGTCAAGCCGACTTGTTGTCGACCGGAGCCCCGAAGATCCCCGCGCGAAAACAATAAAGACTTGACAGAAAATTAGGGTTTGGCGATGCGCCGAAAGTTGTATTGGATGTGAATCGAGTTTACAGTGTTACACCCGAGTACAAATTTATACTCGGCACGAAGAATCCTCCTCGGACCCTCTTCGGGCCAATTTCCTAACCGACTAGGATCTTTTTTCCAAAATTAAACTATTATTTCTAATTTTACAACGCGGGCCGGACCCATCAATGTTATGCTCTTCCGTTGGCGTCCGCGCACGATTCTCGGGAGGGACGCGCCTTTACTCGCCCAAGCGGCCGTCGGCCTTCCGCCCATCGGCCCTCTTTGACCTATAGTCGCCGACAATGGGTCCCTTGGTCAAAAACCGGCGTCAACAAAGGGGACAGAACTTCTCTCTTGACAGATTGTGAAAAAGACTAAGTGAAATTTCCCAAGACGGAACTTCCGTCTTGGGCGGAAGTTCCGCCAAAAACCTCTCGGAAATCTCGGAACTTCCGGGTTGGAGGCGGAACTTCCGTCTTGTCCGAGTGTGGTTTGTTTTGACTCTTTGGACTTTGGTCTTTTGGCTTTTTGAGTGGTTTGGTTTTTATCCAAGCTTTAATTTAGGTAACTTGAGCACATATTCCCTGCATGAAAGACTAAATCACCCCTCTTTATAGTTTGGCAAGCCTAGACTCAAAGAACTATAAAAACTAATTTAAGCTCCTTTTTGAGTCCATCTTTTGACTTTTGTATGAGGGGCTATCAATCTTATAACGTGGGTTAGTTGACTTCAATATCCTACACATTAGCTCAATGAAACATTAGATATTTTAATTATTTGTCATTTATCACCAAAACCCACTAGGGGGCCTAGTTGCATCTTCACGTACTCTTTTCCTCGCAGGGAAGCCCCTATACAGGGTGCGAGGTCTTTACCGAGGCAGCTTGTGTAATAGCAGCTATAAGTAGTATAAAGCTGTGTTTCCCCATCTCGTGTGAAGCAGCAATAGTCAAATCGACTTCCAAAAGTAGTGGAAGTCCAAACATTCGACAACGAGGCAACCCTCGCCCAATAGCTGTACTCCCTCGGGCATAAACAATATGCCCCGGAGTACTAGCTAGATTTACACTCCGTTGGGCATAAGCAAAAACCCCGGAGAGTTGGCCTGCAAAAGCTCTACTCTGCTGGGCACAAGCAAAGTACCCCGGAGTACGTACCAACACAAGCAACCTTGTCTCCGTCGGGCACAAGCAAAAAGCCCGGAGCAATGGTCCAAAACAAAGTGTAAAGCCGCAAAGGGGCTCGGGTTTTTCGTTCTAAGCAACCGTGACTTCGCCTCTAAACGACTAAGAACACGGCGACCCGCTCGCTCGAAGTCGAGCGATAAGTGCCGGAACATGACGAGCCTCCGCACGCCAAGAAGACCAACCAACGTGAAGTACATTGGCCCCGCTCGACCAAGATGTCACAGCTAGGAGACAGGGCGTGTGCAGCGTGTTTCGCGTGAAGGTGAAGTCGCTTGGTGAAGCGCGCGATGGACCCATTGAAGTCGATTGGCAAAGCGTGCCGAGCACCGCAGGAAAGAGGAACACCCTTCACATGGAGTGACAGCCCCGCGAGGGAGAAGGCCCCGCGACGAACACAAACCGAACCCATAATCACAAGGAAAAAGTCGAATGGAGAAAATGCAGGTGAACCTGGCGAATGTCGGCCAACTTATATACACAAAACCAAGAGCTTCATGACAAGAAAGAAGTCACAAGGACACATGACAATAAAAGAAAGGAACACAAGAGCTGCAAAAGTCCTCGAGCCGTTCTTATCCGAAACGATCAAGGATAGTGGAACTATTCAGTCGTCACGCAAAAGAACAATAGGCAATAGCGCAAAACCCGCCAAAGTCTAGCAAAAGTACAAGCGCCTAGTAAGGCTAGAGTTAAACATCTAAACCAAGAAAATAAAAAGCTAAGCCAAACACGAAGTCATTCCGCGCTGCCATCGTAGTTGGAGCTTGTAGACAAAGTCGAACCTTCGCGTCGCGAAGAACCCTCACAATCGGAGCTACCGTCGCCTTTCGACCCGGTTGCGCCCCTTCGCCGAAGCTTTGCCTTGTATCTCCATAGACCGAAAAACGATAGGGAGGAGGTACAGTCGTTAAAAAAAATGTGTACAGCACCTTTGCAGCACCAGCGCAAGCTTGAGCCCCGGCGTCTTCATATCCATGATAAACCCAGTACTCTAACGCGATTTGCCTTGTGGCGAGCCTCACAACGTCGCTCGAACCATCTCGAGAATGGAGACCAACCGCAGTTTTCTCCGAATCGGCCAAACCTGCGACGTGAGAGCAACCTCCATGCTCAAGCAAACTAAGGGCAGCCTCCGTGGAATAGAGAGAAGCATATCTACAACTTTTCTCCATTACCTCGGGGATCGGCGGATGCTGCACCCTAAGCCAATACGGAAACACGGTTTCCGGTCCGTGTGCGAAGCGTACTCGAAGGGAGTGTGACATCCCGTGTCACGATTAAGGCTAAGTAAGGAATTAGCACCCTAATCACATCACTAATGGAGCAATAATACTAATCATCCAAGGGAAAAATAAGAAAAACAAAAGAGAAAAAGGGAAAAACCTAGACTAAACCCTAGCCCTAACCCAACCCCTAAGAGAAGTGCAAAAATTATAAAAGCACCACCCATATATTTTTGCACCACTGCATTGCTCATGTAAAAAGATGAATTTACAGCATTTTTACAAAATTTTTGAACAAAGTTTTGAATGCCAAAAAATTCAAATTCAAATCTGAAATGCGCCTCATTGTGAATTTTGTATGAATTTTTGGAAGCAAGATTAGAACTTCAAACTAAAAGATCAAAATTTAAACACTTCATGCTGGAGCTCCCCATATTTTTGTTTTTATTTTTGGGGCAACATAACTGTGAATTTAGTCCAAACTTTCAAACCTCGGATTCAAATTTCAAACTTTTCCCTCGAGCACTCGTTGCCCACCGAGCGAGCCGCCGCGGACCGCCGGTCCGGCGCCACCGCAGGCCGCCCCGCGCGTGCGCCCGCCCTGGCACCTCCGCCATGCAAGCCTGCCAAGTCCCCAACCACCCTGTACCCGCCGCCCAACCCCGGCCGGTCGGAATTGAAGGCGCCACCCCATCTCCCCCGCCGGCCGTGCACCGCCCTGCCTCTCCCCTTAGAAAAACTCCGCACGGGAGCCAAGGCCCCATCTAGAGCACCCCAATCATTGCCTCTACTCCCTCCGCTCCTCGCCGCACCGCTGCCCCGCCTCCTTGCCCCTCACCGGCACCCAACTCGAAGAAAGCGCCGCCGCCACCCCGCACGGACGCCATGGCCGCCATCACGAAGCTCCGCGTCTAGGCAGCCTCTCCCACTCAATCTTCACCGCTAATCGGTGCGCAACGACCCTTACCAACTTCCCCTCACTCCGTTTCCCCGCCTCGCGAGCCGCCGCCGGAATCGGAGAAGAAGCGAGGGCGCCACCGCAGCCGTCCGCACCTCCTCCGACGAGCCGCCTATCCGGTCCACCCCCGCGCTGCCCGAGCCTACGTCGCGAATCCCCATCGCAAGGTGATTGTCGAGTCTTAAACTCGGCACTAGTACTACCCGGTCCCTCACGAGCGTGGAATTCGATGGTGCAACACATAGAACACACAGGAACACACGATTTTAGACGAGTTCGGGCCCCTCGAATCGAGAGTAATACCCTACGTCCCGTATGTTATGTATTGCCTTTAGCGATTTGCTAATTACGAAATCTCGCAGCCTAGGAACTTGTCCTAACTCGTGAGAACTTATGAGAACTTCTAAAAACCTATCCTTCTAGGGGTCCCCGCCCCCGCCTTATATGTCCGGGGAGGCAAGGTTACATGTAGAATCCTAGTCGGATACAATATCTACATACTTAGAAACTCTATCTCTAAGCTTCCTTATCAATTCGTAGTCCTACTCGGTCGGTCTTGTACTTTCCTTAAGGATTAATCTAGTCTTGCTGTCCGCCTTTATTTCCATACCGGTCTTATGGAACCTTCCGGAATCCTATACCGGTCGGACACCACTCGTGGGCCCGCCCCACCGGTCTTATGTCTTCAATACGCCACCATGTCCTCGATAAATCATTCTTCTCATCAATGTATACCCGTAAGGTAAGTCTACGACAACGAGCCCCCGAGTAATTTTTGATTTGACATTGAATAAGACCGACCAGTCTTTTGCATGTTGGTCCGATTCCAATGTTAAATTAAAAAGAACTCTAATCTTCTGCAATACTTCTTCTTTCTTCAAGACGCTTCAAAAAGCCAAAAAATTGGTATTTTGTCCTCCATACCACCTAATTAGGTGTGCAAAAACGAAAGTATTTTCCTTCCGGTGCGCCGATTAGGTGCACCCAATTGGGTATAGCCCCGACTCTTGGATCATTTGAACTCCTTTCAAATAATGCAAGAGTCCACTAGTTGATTCTTCATTATTTTCTTCAATATGCAATTTCTACGGACCGCTTCTTTCAATTTCCATTATTTTCCACTTTTCGAGATCTCTGCAGACCGCTCTTGAACACGGTGCACCGGTCGGGTGCACCTAATTAGGTATAGCCCCGACTCTTGTATCATTTGAGGATCGCAAATAATGCAAGAGTCTTTCTTGAGAGACTAATGCAAGAGTCTTTCTTGAGAGACTATGCTTTATTATTTTCCATCAAATCACATTCCTTTCAGCAATTTCTGCTAAGAACATATTTTCAGACCGGTCATACCGGTCGAGCTTCATATCTCCTAGAGATTCACACCAGCTTTCACATAACATACCGCCTAAATCAGCATGAACTCATAATCCGCTTAGTGAAATTTCACTAAGAATCAAAATTCTGGTTGATCGGACCAGCTTTCCCAATTATCTTACATCGACTCGAGTCTCCAAGGCCTATAATCAGCCGAATAATTAACACCCGGAGCCTAAGGCATCCAATTTCACAATACTTAGTTAGGCAAGACCTAATTGTCTTCGATCTAACCGAGTCTCATTATTCAATTTCCTCAAACAATCCAATTTGATGTTCCAATGTTATCGCGATCGGGCACTCCATACCTCGGACCGCTCAAACATTTGCAAAATAGCCCCGTGATTATTCAAATCACGTAGACCATTCCTCTATAACTCTTAACATCTTCCATCGAGAACATACGTTTTGACCGATCCGGACCGGTGTCAAATCTCATACTCCTGGTGATTCGCGATCGGTCATAACCGATATTCCACTTATCGAATATCGCTCAAATCCAAATTCCTGATCGATCAAAGGAGTCGCCAAAGTTCACACATAAACTCGAATTTTTCACACCTATTATCAGCCGAATGATTAACACCCAGGGCCTAAGGCGAACCAATGTTAACCAATCGATCAGACAAGTAGTCTTCAACCCGACCGGTTTTTTGTATAATCACTCCGTAAATCATATATTCGGGCTAAAAATGCTTAACTGATCGAGCGTCGAACACTCGGACCGGTCATCACAATTGGCAAAAGAGCCCCGTGATTATCCAAATCACGCAGACTTCTCCTCTGTCGCCGCACCCCATACTCGGTAGCACCGGTACATCAAGTGGTGCCGAAACCTAATTCTTAGTCCATTATATCTGTAAAAATAATGAAAGAAGTATATAAATATGCTCATATGTAAATAAATACTCCAATGTTTTATTTACTCGCAGATCTTAAATTATTTCCAGATTCTTGACCGTATTTATATGTTTTCCTTACTTCAACATATAAGATTTTCTCCTTTCGCGCAAACTGCAGCGGTCCAGATTAATCATTATATGCCTAATGTAATTTCAACTTTAATAACCGGTCACTCCAATTTCGGAAAACTTAAATTTTACCATCCCGATTCAACCAATCAAGTCTATAACCAAGCAACGATGGTTAATTCAACACAAACTAACTATGACATGACCACCGGCTCTAATCAGCATTGGGTATAGCACATAGCGGCGGTCTACTTAACAAAATCGTGCCGTATAGAAAAAATGATCGGTCTTAGAACTCAGGATCACAAATTATTAACCGACTACTCTTAAATGGCAGTCCCGTGGCATAGTATATTAATCCAAAATTAAGATTCAAAGATAAATAAAACCATGGAGATAGGTAAAGATTCACATATTTCATATTATCAAAAAGCTATCATGAGGATCGCATTATATAAGTTTAAACACAAAAACTTAAGTGTAAAGCGACTTAGTCGGTTTATTGGGCGTAGCTCCCGAGCCCGAGCCGAAGATGATGTATCCAATCGATGAGTAGTTTGGCGATCGCGCTCAGCTCAAGTCAACATCCTCGTGCAGCAGCAACGCTTAAAATTGAAAAGGACGTCCAATGTAGATGGTTGAAGGCGATATAATCAGTCAAAACTGAAGATCAGCAGCCGCGCTAATGCTCAAGACCGCTTCCGAGCAGCAGCGGCGCTCTAAATTGAAGTCGACGACCGATGAAAGCTGTTGAAGATGGCGCGATCGGTCGAAACCGAAGATTAGTAGCCGCGCTAATGCTCAAGACCGCGTCCGAGCAGCAGCGGCGATCCAAATCGAATTTGACGACCGATAAAAGATGTTGAAGACGGCGCGATCGCCGAAATCGAAGATCAGCAGCCGCGCTAATGCTCAAGACCGCTTCCGAGCAGCAGCGGCGATCCAAATCGAATTTGACGACCGATAAAAGATGTTGAAGATGGCGCGATCAGTCAAAACCGAAGATCAGCAGCCAGCGCTAATGCTCAAGACCGCTTCCGAGCAGCAGCGGCGCTCTAAATTGAAGCCGACGACCGATGAAAGCGGTTGAAGATGGCGCGATCGGTCGAAATCGAAGATTAGTAGCCGCGCTAATGCTCAAGACCGCGTCCGAGCAGCAGCGGCGATCCAAATCGAATTTGACGACCGATAAAAGATGTTGAAGACGGCGCGATCAGTCAAAACCGAAGATCAGCAGCCGCGCTAATGCTCAAGACCGCTTCCGAGCAGCAGCCGGCGCTCTAAATTGAAGTCGACGACCGATGAAAGCTGTTCAAGATGGCGCGATCGGTCGAAACCGAAGATTAGTAGCCGCGCTAATGCTCAAGACCACGTCCGAGCAGCAGCGGTGATCCAAATCGAATTTGACGACCGATAAAAGATGTTGAAGACGGCGCGATCGATCGAAATCGAAGATCAGCAGCCGCGCTAATGCTCAAGACCGCTTCCGAGCAGCAGCGGCGCTCTAAATTGAAGTCGACGACCGATGAAAACCGTTGAAGACGGCGCGATTGGTCGAAATCGAAGATCGCCGGCCGCGCTAGTGCTCAAGACCGCGTCCGAGCAGCAGCGGCGCTCAAAGTTAAAGGTGACGACCGGTGAAAGCTGTTGAAATTATCCTCGTGGCGTCGATCATCGCTCGGCGGCATCGATCATCGTCGTCAAAAGATGACGATCATTGCGGTCGCCGTCGCCGCTGCGGTAGCAATCGTCATCCTGCACCGGTCGTCGCTCCGTGACACCGGTCGTCGTCGTCATCGTCGCAGATGGCGATCGTCGCTCTGCGACACCGACGATCGTCGTCCCGCACCGATCATCGCTCCGCGACACCGATCGCCGTCGTCGTCGCGGCAACGATCGTCATCTCGCGACACCACTCCGCGACACCGGTCGTCGTCGTCGTCGCGGGGTGATCGTTGTCCTGCAACACCGTTCATCGTCGTCGTTGCGGCGACGATCGTCATCTCGCACCGGTCATCGCTCCGCGACACCGGTCGTCGTCGTCGTCGCGGCAGCGATCGTCATCCTGCGACACCGCTTGTCGTCGTCGCCGCGGCGGCGACCGTCGTCCGATGAAGTCGAGAAACCCGAGCGGATCTTGAAGCTTGTAACGAAGTCGAAAGTAGAAGCCATCGAACTCGCTGGGAACTCGCCGGGACCCCTTCCTCGGCGCGCCAAATGTCGAGTCTTAAACTCGGCACTAGTACTACCCGGTCCCTCACGAGCGTGGAATTCGATGGTGCAACACACGTAACACACAGGAACACATGATTTTAGACAGGTTCGGCCCCTCGAATCGAGAGTAATACCCTACGTCCCGTATGTTATGTATTGTCTTTAGCGATTTGCTAATTGCGAAATCTCGTAGCCTAGGAACTTGTCCTAACTCGTGAGAACTTATGAGAACTTCCGAAAACCTATCCTTCTAGGGGTCCCCGCCCCGCCTTATATGTCCTGGGAGGCAAGGTTACATGTAGAATCCTAGTCGGATACAATATCTACATACTTAGAAACTCTATCTCTAAGCTTCCTTATCAATTCGTAGTCCTACTCGGTCGGTCTTGTACTTTCCTTAAGGATTAATCCAGTCTTGCTCTCCGCCTTTATTTCCATACCGGTCTTATGGAACCTTCTGGAATCCTATACCGGTCGGACACCACTCCGTGGGCCCGCCCCACCGGTCTTATGTCTTCAATACACCACCATGTCCTCGATAAATCATTCTTCTCATCAATGTATACCCGTAAGGTAAGTCTACGACAGTGATGCTCCCCGGCCAAACCCCTCCCTCTCTCTCCTCTCGTGCCGCACGCGCGAGCTCGCCGGAGTTTCGCGAGCCCCGCCGCTCGCCGCGCCGCTCCTTCGGCCGCCGTGAGGCCCCGCCGTCCATTCCATCGTGCTCCCCGCACCGCGTACGCCATTTCCCCGAAGCGCAGCTCATGCGCCGCACTAACGCGCCGCCACGCGCGACCTCGCTGGCGCCGGCCGCCGTCCGCTGGAGCCCGCGCGCCGCCCCTTTTAAATTTGCCCTAGTGGCAATCTCGTAAATAGACCCGAACTTCTTTCGAATTTGGAAAATTCATATCTTGCGTTTGAAATGTCCAGAAAATTACAAACTAAAATGTTTTGGAAAGTAGAAGACCTGTACTTTCATAAAAGTAACACGAGCTGGCCAGATTTGAGTGTTTTCGCATTTTTTACAAAAATGACAAAAGTCAACCCCTGAAAACTTAACTAAGTCATAACTTTAACACTATAAATCTAAAAAGGATGCCACTTGGCCAAAACCTTCACCTAAGCATACATGAGTTTTTGGCACTGGAAGATCTGCATTTCATTCCATATTTTTCAAGTTATTGCATTTCTTGCATTCTCTCGTACTTAATTTGTAATTAGATCCGTGTAAATTATTTTTGCATGAAACTTGGTAATTAATTTCCTCCTAGTACTGTGCATGTGTAGAAAATCCCATGGTAATTTTTGAGCATGTTAAATAATTACTTTTGCAAACCCTAGATCTAGTTCTCTAAAAGGTTAATTTTCAGCACATGTATCATTGGAGTTATGTTTCCAAAAAGTGTATTTTTACATGTTTATTTAATTTTCACGTTTCACAACATCACCTGGCACCTCATGGCAGGACTAGTAAGGATGTTTCACATATTTCACGCATGTGTTAATTTGGAATCAACTTCATGATTTAAATGGCGATCGTCATCGCATGCGATGATGAACTCCACCTAAACCTAGCCATTTTAGTTCGCATTCTTACGCATGGCTAATATCTCTTTAATCTAAGCTAGGGTAAACCACAGCACTCATGTTCATGTAAGTTAGTTCTTGCTCGTGTTTTATTAAGGCCACATTTGTTGATGCGCTTGACTTCTTTAAAAGAGAACAAATTTTATGCGACACTTACTAGGATTTTCACAAAACTAAGTGTTACTAAGCTTATTCATATACACCCTTACAAAAACAGCATACATGCATTACTCTCACCATCGACCTTGTATTCATGTTACTTATGCATTGCATTTCATCTTCTAGGTGACGACGCCGAATTGATCCCGCCGGAAGAGACGATTGCAACACTCAACGCTTGTGAGGCTAGTGCTAACTTCGATCACTCTCAAGGCAAGCTCCGGTGCATTCCTATTATTTGAAATGTCTTTCTTTTATTACTATATTAAGGATGATGAATGTGCATTTAAGTTCTAGGAGTTGATTGGAAATCCACGTGCATAAAATCCCTATATGTCCTATGTTGCTCACGTGTCATATCCTCGTTAGAAATGCTATGCTATACTTATGGAGTCAACGATAGAATGGGAACCTCACTTATGGCTTATGATTAAGTTTGAACATGATGAGTTAGTTAAAATTGAGAACACCCCATTGTGGCTCCGCGAACAAGTTTGAGTTGTGTACCACTTGCATACCTTTCTTATGGGGATTGGTAAACCTATGTAGCTTGTAAGTTGTAAAGTGAGCCGGATATCTCACCGACCCGCAGGTGATGTGTATGGCACGGTGGTTGCACGGGTTGAGGACCGTTGGAGAGTACACGGGTTAAGCCTTGGGCACGTTGTTGAACGGTCGCAAGGGGACGTGTACTCGGGGTCGGTGGCCCCGTGTTTTGCTTTACGATGAACTCGCGAACGGTGGCCATACGTGTTCTTAAATGATGCGTATGTCGTGCATTTGGGTCTTTTCCTACAGGATTAATAATTCGATAATTATCGTCGTTTCCTCTCGGTTAATGAGTACCACTTGATTCGAGCAGTTACAATGTATAGTAAAGAGGAGAAGAATGAGATGAATGCTGTCCTTTATTGATATAAATTTGTATTGCAAACTCTTGTATTGCTAGTATGCTCACTAAAGCTCTTTTATGCAACAACCCTATTAACTTGGCTAAGCAATAAAAGTTCCAAACCTAAGTAGCATAGGTGCTATTTGTGCAAAATGCCAAGTTAAACCGGTCAAGCCCCATGCATCTAGGTGTCGGTCTTAGAAGGTCAATTTGACGGGTAAGACTTGCGTGAGTATGCTAGATACTCGAGCATTGCCACTACATGTTTATTTACAGGTTTTCCGCAAGCCGGGTTTTGCAATTGTTGTGGTAAGGTTGTGTGGGATGGAGAAGAGCCTAAAGAGTGGACCATTGAATGGGTTCCTAGCTCTCCGACTGTTGACGTCAAAAGTCGCCAACACACCGTTGTCCGGAGAGTCCACCGAAACCCCGGCCGACGCAGGGCCCCGTGCTCCCAACGGACCGGCTCGGCTCGCCGATTCTCGTGTGCGCCGGTGCGTGCGCGATGGTTTTCCCGCAAACCAACAAAGACAATAAAAAGTGTAAAATTCCGGGTCATCGGCCTAGATAGGCCGATGTGCAGCCGTGGCCGATTCTCGGCGTAAGATAGACACAATCGGCCATTGATCGGGAGTAGCACGGCCCATCCATTTTATGTATTAAATGCCGTGCAAGCGAACCGTGATACAAACGATACGAAATCGGCCGATGCTATAACATGCGATCGGTGGCTAGCAGCCGATTTTGTCGGTGAGCAATCAAATCATTAAGACCTTGCAGGATGCATTATCGAATAAGATATAAACAAGGTAATTATTAATAGGATGTAATTAATTTGATAGCAAAAGGATGGTTCAATCATCAATCGTAGCAATGAATCGGCCGATCGGGCATCCGGCCGATTCTCGCCATGGATTATAACGAGTGAGTTATTAGATCTATCTAGATGGATAATGATGATCAACGAAATTATACTAATAACTTAGGTTCAAAGGCAGCTTTAACAGATTTGGTCGCTAATTGAACATGAAACAGCTAATGAACGTGATAAACAATCGGCTAAACACTCCGAAAGAACAAGTAAGACAAATACAACCACACGGATCTCGAATCGACCAGTCGCTCCAACAGACAAGTCAACCGATGGCACGCGACCGGACCAGTCTAACGGCCGCGCACGCCCGGCCGATCCAGGACAAGCACGATCATAAACGCCTTAACTATGAAAGTAAATCTACACCCTAGCCAATCGGCTGCATGCGCCTAGGACAAGTCAACTATCGCAAAGGCAAACACAGGACGCGTCAACCGAATCCGCACGATCGAATCGGCCAAGATGTAAAAGAATTCTCATAGCGGCTATCGTGACTCGGACGACCAGATCCGAGCCAATCGGCGTTACGAGCAAAGGCCGGGACGGGAAGGCAGGACAAGTCAAACTACCTCCACCACGAGCCCGGACCAGGTCGACTTGACTCATCCCGGCCGATACTCACTACGACGATCAAGAACAGATCCGGTCGCCGGATAACTAGCAATTAAGCCATCTAATTACGAACAATGCGTCGAGAACTAGACGACATAATTACCTTATCAAGCCAACGTGTTGTCGACCGGAGCCCCGAAGATCCCCGCGCGAAAATAGTAAAGACTTGACAGAAAATTAGGGTTTGGCGATGCGCCGAAAGTTGTATTGGATGTGAATCGAGTTTACAGTGTTACATCCGAGTACAAATTTATACCCGGCACAAAGAATCCTACTCGGACCCTCTTCGGGTCGATTTCCTAACCGACTAGGATCCTTTTCCAAAATTAAACTATTATTTCTAATTTTACAACGTGGGCCAAGCCCATCAATGTTATGCTCTTCCGTTGGCGTCCGCGCACGATTCTCGGGAGGGACGCGCCTTTACTCGCCCAAGCGGCCGTCGGCCTTCCGCCCACCGGCCCTCTTTGACCTATAGTCGCCGACAATGGGTCCCTTGGTCAAAAACCGGCGTCAACACATGTCCCCCGGTCCGGGGTATGCAACGCATGCGTCGGACTGATTTATCCTCTTTTATCGCGCCGGTTTTATCGCCCGTCACCTCTCCATAAAACCCAGTGGTCACCCCCGGTCATTTCCCATCTGTTTCTTCTCCTTAGCTTTCATCTTCCCCTCGTTCTAGCGACTTTTGCCTTTTCGAGCCCTTTCAACTTCCCACCGCGCCGCCGTCGTTTTTCTCTTCCGGTGACCATGAATCCCGCTCGTTGCTGCCGTCGCTGCCGCCGCCGCCGGCCGCGTCTGTCGCCACCACCAACGCCGTTCCGGAGGTAATGTACATTCGAGCACCCCTCTTTTCTACCTTTGCAATCTTTCTTCGCGTTCTTGTTCTTGTTCATTTTCACAATCTATCTTCTTTCCGTTCCGTTTCTTATTTTAGCCCTATTCCTTGTTTTTAGGAGATCCGGAACCAAGTCGTCATCCCATCCAACATCCCAACTCACTTCTTTTGGGCCCCATGGGCGATCCCGACCCCACAGATCTCATCTCGTGCCGAAACGAACCGGGTTCCGTTTCGGCAACAATCTCCTTTATCGGCCGAGTGGGCCAACAGCTTTCGGTCATGGCCGACTCCCGTTGCTCGGATGGCGCGATTGGTATAACCGGGTATCGGCCGTCCATCCGCAAGGTTGGGCCAATATCGGCATCGCCCACGCCATCAAACTCTCTCCGGCCGATCACCACAAGAATGAACCGTTGTCGGCGGCAGCCTTCTTATCTCTCGGTCGATGCCCCGAATCGCTTCATGTTCGGCCACGGCCCGGCTACCATGACCCTCCCGGATACGGTCATGTTGGCCGATTTGAATATCACGGCGGAGGCCACCCCGGATGCCATCCGCATTAAGTCCTCCCATCGGATCAACCCTAAGGACACCAGGGGTTGGAAGGTCTACATCCGGACCTACAACAAGGGGCACGGCATGGTCGATCGCCGCGAGCACGTTGCCTTCCTCAACATGTGGCTTGACCACTTCTTCTTCTCGTGGGGTCGGCGTGAGCCCCACAAACAATTTCCTGCCGATAGCCGATAGGTCTGGCCGACGACTATGCCCTTCCCATGGGCAAGTACCTTCCGGGATCGGCGTACCTCCTTCTTCACCAGGTTTCGGTGGAGTT
The DNA here is from genome assembly GCA_031894775.1 of Chloris gayana. Lineage (NCBI taxonomy): Eukaryota > Viridiplantae > Streptophyta > Magnoliopsida > Poales > Poaceae > Chloris > Chloris gayana. The sequence goes on from JAUNZO010000021.1 coordinate 132,796, forward strand.
GCGCTCCGGCCGATCGCTCAAAAACTTGGGTGGCCCTTGGTGGTTCATCCAAATGTGGTTGTCCCTTCATACCACCAAGGCCATCGATTTGGACCTCGGTGTCCTCTCCTTCCCGGCAACTATGCCGAACCGGCCACGCCCCGATCCAGCCGATGTATCTCTTTCGGGAAGCGTTATCCATGGCACCGGGGCGGCCATGTCGATGACAACCTCGGCGTATTGGTTCGCCGCCCTCTACAAGGGCCTCAACAACGAAAGTACGGATTGGTACCCGTACATCGATTTCTTCGAGAAGGGATATGACACTCCTTTTCAGTACGGAGTACCCGCCTTTTTGACCGCCGGTGGGGCGAAAGTGGAACCGGCACCTCCGCAGCCGAACACTCGCTTCCTTCTTCTCCGGCTTAGTCCCGAGCGAAGCTTTCGCCGAGGTACGTGTAGCCGATTTATTTCTGTAAGGCCGATTTTATAAATGAAATCGGCCACTCCAAATGCTCACCCTTGTATATTCTTTTTCGATCGGACACGGAGGAGCCGCCGACCCGGAGCATTAGTGGCCGGCCGATTGCATACTTAATGCCGAGCCCAATTGTTCCAAATATCGGCTTCACCGATCGCACTCCTGCCCAAGCTTTTGCGGCGATGAGTCGAGGGCACCAGCTGCCCGCAAGGCCAAGACTAAAACAGCCGCCCTCGTAAAGAGGAAGGCTAATGTGCCATCCGCAGGGCCGACTCAAGCCCCGAAGCGACACCGCGCGCCGCTAAAGCAGCTCGTGCGCCCGTCCGACCCGGACTACTTCGGTGAACCATCACCGCTGCGTCAGGTCATTATTGCATGATCGCCGATTCCCTTTTCACTTTACATACCGTCTAACTATGAGTTCTTTGCAGGAATCGGCGGTTCTTCCTCCTCGGGCCCGGACACCAACGCCCGATAGGCCGATCCGCCTATCAACTCCTCCACGGGCCAGGACGCCGACACCCGAAAGGCCGACCCCCGTAGCTCCGGAATCGGCAGTCGTACCAAGCCGGGCCGATCCAAATCTTACGGAGAGCTCAACTCGCTTGGATCGGCTCGCGTCTCCCGAGGTCGCCGCCGAAGCCGAACAAGCCGGCCGTGTGTCGCCCACGGCCTCTCCCAAAGGCACCGCTGCCGACGAAGAATCGGTCGGCCAGGAGCCGCCCGCGGCTTCTCCCGTAGGCACCGCTGTCGATGAGCTTGCCGATGAGCCCGCCGATGAGCCCGCCGAAGCTGAACAAGCTGGCCATGTACCCGATGCCGCCTCCGAAGATGCCGCCGGTGAAGGGGAATCGGCCGGCCGAGAGCTGATTGGAACCCACGAACCCGTAGGTTCAATGGCACAGCCCGATAGACGTCCGGCCGCTCCGCATCGACGCTTCGCAGGTTTGTTTTTACTATCTCCTTTTTATTTTCTTGATTTGCCTCTCGATTATTAGCTTCATTTTATTTTTCTTGGTATTTCGTGCGCTTAGCTTCCCTCGTTCTGCGTCGATTTTGGTATCTTCCTCTCGGTCTTACCACCATGAACGAAATCGCGCGCAGGCTCGAGGCCTCTTCGGTCGATCGCTTGGTGGCCGACGCTCACCCCATAAGGGCCCGGTACTTGGAGGTCCGGACCGAGCTCCCGGAGGATGTGCGCGATGCTCCGCACCGCGTGGCATACATGGAGTACCGGCAAATGGACTTCACTCGTGCCCAGCAGCGTCCGGCTCGCCACGCGGAGCAGCAGCAAGCTGCGTTACTCGCCGAGAACTCCATCAAGCGCTCCGAGGAGGAGGCCCGTAAGACCCAGGAGATGCAAGAGCAACTCTCAAATCGGCAGGATGAACTGCAGGTAATCAACCAGAGATTGCCGATTTGAGAGCATCGCCGGCTCTCAAGGAGGAGGCGGCGGCGGCCTTGGAAGCCACCATTGCACAGCTTGTCGGCCGACGTGGCGGCTCAACGAAGACGACGGACGAAGCAATTCAAACGGCCGAGAAGATGGTCGCCGCGGCGCACGCCGATGTCGGCCCCATCGAGGATGACCTCGTTGGTCATGGCTAAACTCGGACTCCATGCCGGCCCGCGCACTATCTCGCCGTCCAAGACTTCTTGTCCCGTGCCGAGGCGATCGATTATGCTTAGGTGTAATAGGATTTTGAACAAAATTTGTTGCGAATATTTTTTGCACTAAGGGCGATATACCATAATATCGGCCATCCGAAGGCGATGTTTAAACATCGACTAATTTATCGGTGACTCCCTCTGTTTTACTTTCATATTTTTTGGGCTAAGGGCGATACTCTCGCATCGGCCGTCTCAAGGCGATGTGCATCGACATCGGCTGTAGTCTCTTTTAGGCCGAACACTATGAGTTAATCCAAATACTAGGATAATACTCGCTTCAAATACTTTCCATTAAGTGCTCGGCCGAATTCTTCCCCTTCTAACTCTTTCAAAATATATGCATTACCCGGTGCCGATCGGCTAATCAAATAAGGTCCTTCCCAATTAGGCGACCATTTACCAAACCGATTGTCCTTCACGCCGATTGGCATCCTAAGCTTCCGGACCAAATCGCCCTCTTTAAACCGTTTCTGCACAACCTTCTTATCATAATGGCGGGCGACCCTCGCCTTATTCTCGCTTCTATTTTTTCCAATGCATCCAGCCGATTTTGTACTACATCTTCTAATTCATCCATCATCAATCCGTAGTACTGATCGGCCGAAAGCTTTTGTTGCAACTCAATCCTTCCGGAGCCGATAGTCTGTCTCCCATGGCAAGTACGGCTTCGTGCCCATATACCAGCTGATACGGCGCAACTTGCATGGCCCCATGCCGTGACATACGATAAGCCCACAAAGCGTCCATCAATTTCATGTGCCACTTACGAGGATACTCTTGTATTTTCCGCTTGATTAACTTGATCGTACTCTTATTTGCCGCTTCAGCTTGGCCATTGGCTTGGGCATAATACGGCGACGAATTAATCAACTTAATTCCCATCTCATCAAGCAAAAGATTGAAATTCGTCCGACGTGAATACCGATCCTTGATCTGTCGTGATTGTTTCTGGAATCCCAAATCTATAAATGATATGCTCTTTAACAAACGTTATCACGTCGCCGTCGAAACTTTGCGATAGGGTGCCGCTTCAACCCACTTCGTGAAATAATCTGTAGCTACTAATATGTATTGATGTCCTTTGCTTGATGCTGGATTTATCCGGCCGATCATATCCATGGCCCAGCCTCCGAACGGCCAAGGTTTGATTACTCGGATTCATAGCCGACGCAGCGCCTCTCGTATAGGTCCGAATTTCTCGGCAATCTTGGCAACTTTTATAATATTTAAAACAATCGGCCAACATTGTCGGCCAGCAATAACCAGCTCGCCTTAGCAGCCACTTCATTTTATGGGCCGATTGATGCGTTCCGCAAATCCCATCATGCACTTCGCTCATTACCACTTTGGCCTCGGTGTCATCAATACACTTGAGAAGCACCCCATCAATTGTCTTGAAAAATAATTGATCATCCAACAGAACATACTTCAAAGCTTTATATCTTATCTTCTTATCTCGTAGGTTGGGATGGATTGCTCAAAAATTTCGAATTTCCGTACGCCAATCGGCTTCTTCAATATCAGCTATCTCTAAGCTGTTTTCGGCGAGCCGATATCCGGATGCTAACCGAGCCAAGTTATTTGCTTCAAAGTTCTGCTCTCTTGGTATATGGCTGACTTTAACACACTTGAACCTTTTCATTAACTTCTGGCACTTTCTATGATATTGCAACAATATTTCATCTTTACACTCATACTCATCGGCCACCGACTCACAACCAACAAGGAATCGCCGAAAATTTCCACAAAATCAGCCCCGGCATCGATGAGTAATTCCAGCTCTTTTAATATCGCCTCGTATTCGACTTGGTTGTTGGTGTGCGCCTCTACTGTAATAGAGTATCCACGTATTGCCCCCGAGGCGACACAACAACCAAGCCGATTCCACTTCCCTCCTTGCAAATTGAACCATCAAAGAATACCGTCCATGGCACCGGTTCAACGTATCCGGCCGAGTGTTCACCGTGTTGCACTATTAAATCAGCCAATACTTGTGCTTTTACCGCTTTGGCCGATTCATAGCCTAAATCAAACTCCGCAATTGCCAACATCCATTTGCCCAACCGGCCTTTGGGGACCGGAGCCGATAGCATATATTTTACGACATCGGCCCGGCAAACGACAAGACACTCTTCGGCCAACGTATAATGCCTTAATTTTGTGCATGAAAAATACAGACAGAGACATAACCTTTCCACCTCCGGATACCGTGTTTCTGCGTCAATTAATTTGCGGCCGAGATAAAATATGACCCGCTCTTTTCCCTCCCGTTCTTGAGTCAATGCCGAGCCGATGCACCTATCATCGGCCGATAAATATAACTTAAAGGGTGTGCCCGGCTTTGGCGGAACCATCACCGGTGGGGACACCAAATATTTCTTGATATCTTCTAAAGCCTTTTGATGGATCGGCTCCCACCGAAATTCTTGATTGGCTTTGAGTTTCAACAATGGCGTAAACACATCAAGTCGACCGCACAAGTTTGAGATAAATCGCCTAATAAAATTAATCTTGCCGATCGTGGACTCGGAGCTTCGTCTTGTTCGTCGGCGGTTCCAACTTTCTCGATAGAATCAATACTCTTAGGGCCGACTTCAATTCCCTTTTCATGCACAATAAACCCCAGAAATTGTCCAGCTCGAGACACCAAACGCACACTTGAGCGGGTTCATCTTCGAGCCGTATTGTCTTGTCCTCTTCAACACTTCTCCGAGATCAGCCACATGACTTCCAACCGATTTTGACTTCACCATGACATCATCAATATAAATTTCAACCAATCGTCCGATCAAATCGTGATATATAAAATTCATGGCTCTCTCGATATGTGGCACCAGCATTTTTTAGGCCGAAGGTCATGACAACCCACTCATATAGTCCCAACGCTCCGGGCATCCGAACGCCGTCTTCGATATATCTTCTTCGGCCATAAAAATCTGATTGTACCCAGCATTTCCATCCATAAAGCTCAAAATTTTGTTGCCGGCGGCTGCATCAACTAACAAATCGGCGTTTGGCATTGGGTACTCATCTTTCGGAGTCGCCTTATTCAAATTTCTCAAGTCAATGCAAACCCGCATCTTTCCATTTTTCTTTTCCACCGGCACAATATCGGAAACCCACTCCGCATATCGGCATGGCCTAATGAAGCCGGCCTCATATAATCTGATAATCTCTTCTTTGACGGCTTCATAATACCTAGGGTCAATTTTCCGAGCCCCTCGCTTATATGGCCGATATCCGGGCTTGGTGGGCAACCGATGTTCAACGATCGATCGGCCGAGTCCAGGCATCTCGCTATAATCCCAAGCAAAACAATCTTTATATTCTTTCAACAAGGCCACTAATTCATCTCTTACTTCTTTACACAATTTCTTGCTAATATATGTCGGCCGAGGCTTGTCTCCATCCCCTATATCTACTTCTTCTAACTCGTCGGCCGACACAAAACCGTGGCCTAATTTTCCGTCTTCTCGGTTCGTTAATCGGCCGATTCATCATATCCTCGCTGCGTGTATCGATCGGCCGATTGTCCGTCAATTCTCCCGTGGGGCCCATCGAGCAGCCGGGGTACCGACCCCCGGTCACAATAACTCCGTCGTCGGTGATGTTTATGGCCTCCGCATCCCAATACGTGCCCGATAAACAAGGCAAGCTCTCCAGCACCGGCAAACTCGAAATCGGCGGTTGCAATGGTTACGTATTTATCGGCCCGTACGATTTCGACCTTGTTGCCGACCCATTGAATCAAACACTGGTGCATGGTTGATGGGATGCAACAGCTTGGCATGAATCCAGCCTCTCCCCAACAAAGTTGTGTATGCACCTTTCCCGTCGATGATGAAAAAAGTGGTGGGTATGGTTTTGCTGCCCACGCTGATCTCCATTATTGCGGCCCCACGCACATCTTGACTTCTCCCGCTGTAATCCTTGAGCGTCGATTAGCCCTCATCATTTCTTCTCGGCGTCTTCCCGAGCTTGCGTATGTAGTAATCGGCATGACATTGACCGCCGCTCCTCCGTCGACCAACATTTTCCTCATTGGTGACCCATTGACGTAGCCGCTAATGTACAATGCCTTGAGATGCAAATGATCGTAGTTGATCGGCTTATCAAATACCGCCGATTCCGGCGTCCACAGAATCTCCGAAGTCTCCCCAACCGGTTCTTCTTCACCCGAATTTTCATCGGCCGATCCGACAATCCCGGGCATCATGGATATCATATTCACCGCGGCTTCAGCCCGACCACTTGAGACTCGCACTTTCGGCCTCCATTCCTTCTTGGGCTTGGACTCATCATCTTGGTCATCTCTCGTAATATCGTCCACCCTTGATTTCTCGACAACGCATTCTTTGGAGCCTCCTCTTCCGGGTTTTGCCGAGCAAACCACCGGGGCACCACCGTTTTTCGTTCTTGGTTTGATCGCCTCTCGAATCTTCATGGTACCGGTGATCAAACTCTTCTTCATCGTTGATTGGCCCCACCGATCGTGAACGGAGGTTCTCTTTGGCACTACGTATCTCCGTTCATCATAGCCGTGATCATAGCCGATCGCTTCTTCCGGGGGCCGATTGTTGCGATTCGTAGTTGCGACTATTCGGCCGTCCCCGGTAACTTGATGACCCGCCATCACGATACTCTTCTCGGCCAATGCACTCGGGCAGTTCTCGATAGATGGAAGCTTCATGTTTTGGTCCCAAGCAGCATCGAAAGAAAGGACAAGCCCGAGTGTGGGTCAAAATCTTCTCGGCGGATCACGTCTTGTCTCGTACCGCCGACTTTGGTCGATAGATTCCTGTTCACGTGCCACCTGGGCTCTTTCTTCCCTCTCCCTCTTCCTCTCATATCGGCGTATGAAACCAGCCGATCCACCGCCGATGGTGTTGATGTACATCGTATTAGCCGGAAAGGGTGCCCATCAACTTTCATCTTCTTCTTTACATCGGCTGCTCGCAATATCCCACTGTCAACCGCCCTCTCGGATTTCATCTCTCATAGCATAACAATCAACGGTGTTATGATGCGAATTTCCATGCCACTTGCACCACTTAGCCATTTTCTTCAATTCTTCTCGGCGTAGGAATTTTGTGATGAGGGGAAAGCTGGATTTTCTTTTCCCGCAGCAGCACTGATCAAATATTTCGTCGGCCTTAGATAAATCAAAATCATATTTCTTCTCCTTAGGATTGACATGCGGAGAAAATATCGGCCGTTTGTTATTAGTCCACTCAACCGCATTAATTCCCTCTTCATCTTCCTCACCGTCGAAATCAGCATAAGTCACCCGATACCGCCGATTCCCCGGTGAGCCGGAGATTCTCTTCCCGGCCGACCGCCTCGCGGGTCACTCGTGCCAGCCCATCAAACTCATGTGGGGTAAACTTTTCTTTAATGTTGGAAAATAGCCCCGCATAAGCGATTTCGGCCAACCGTTGCTCGTCAGGTTCAGATTGTAGCATCGTCCCCTCAGGGTCCCGAACCTCTCGTATATAATCAGCCACCGATTCCCCGCTTTCGTTTCACCGCCATTAAATCGGACAAACTAAGCTCGGTAATGCCCGTGAAGAAGTACGAGTGAAACCTTTTCTCCGCATCGGCCCAACTCGAATAGAACCAGGTGACAGCGAAGCAAACCATGAAAAGGCCGATCCGTACAATGACAAGTGGGAATAGCCGAACCCGCAAAGCCTCCCGAGTAGACGCCTCACCAAGTTGTGCGTCATACCGACCGATGTGCTCCATAGTTGATGTGTTATCTTGCCCGTAAAACTTGGAAAACTCAGGAATTTTATACTTATTGGGTAAAGCCACGGAATCCATCCAGCCAGGGTAAGGTCGCCGATACAATGCACTTTTCTCCTTAGGCTTCAAATCGAACCGATCTTTCATCATATCGGCGATCTTAGCCATGAGGCTATTTATATCATTGGGTTCAACAGCCGCCGATCCGGTCCCCGTCATATAAGCTGTGTTGGGCTGCCCCCGCCGGGTGTATCAACCGGCCGTTTCCGTAAATCCCAGCTGCGTAGCCGGAACAAGAACTCGTGAGCGATTCCATAATTCATGGCCGATTGGATCGGCCGTCCAGCTCATGAATCCCCGTCCCCCACCCGATGCAGCTTGGTCGTGGAATACCGGATATCGGCCGTACTATAGTGGGTGAGTTCTCAATTCTACTCGGGCCGGTATTTGGTACGTAGAAGAAATTAGGCTGTCTGTGCCATCCGCGGGACCGCTGCCACATTGGTCGCTGCCCCTAATTCGAAGTCGGCTGTTGTACATCTTGTTTGTCGCCCTCCTCCGTTACCGACTTCTTGGGGCCACCGTCATCCTCTTTGCCCGGCTGGGTCGTACCGGTACTTGCATTTGCATTGTCCTTGCCAGGCCATAGGTGAGGTGGCATGCCGCACAGGGCTGAAACCCCGCCGGCGGTGTGGTATTCTCGGAGGCCAACTCCCCGAATTGGTCGTACAAGAGTGCCAAAAGGCCGAGTGTACGCAGGTCCGTAATATCCTTCGATGAACAGCCTGCCATCAACCGTGTCCTTGATCAAATTTCCGATGGTGTTGGTCAACACGCCCGATTGATTGATTAGGGCCTCGATGAACGGACGAGTTGACCATATCACCGAGTTGGTTGGCATCCGGCAGCTCTCGGGCTTTGATTTGGTCTAGTTCTTCCGGATGCGTAATCCGAGGGATGTCTCCTTTTGTGGCCACTCGCCACGTGTCACTTTCAGTGGCTTGAAAGTACTTTTTCATTGCTTCGGCCAGGTATTCTTGGTACCGCAGCTTTTGTTCTGTCGTTGTTGACGGTCCTTACGGTCTTTTTTACCGTCAACTTTATGCACCTTTTGAAATCATATCCACCACCAAGAGTAGACATAGGGCTTTTATCTAACCATTTCCACAAGTCTTGGTGAATTCGTGAGTGCAGGTGCAATCCATATGAAAACGGGGACAAGTATGCATAAAACATGGGCTTCGCACTTGCCTAACTTTCCCCGACATAAAAGACAACTCTCTCAGCCCAAAATCCAGAGAAACAGGCTCCAAATCTATCCCTAGCAACTGGACCAAGGAGGGAAGCAACACGGAGAGCCACCACGAAGAAGACCGGACCCAGTGGGGCCCAGCCCGGCTCGGCCAACCTCGGGATTTGGGTTCGGCCGAACCGTGGTGGTGGCCCCACCGGCCCATCTTTCTCCGGCGGTTCACTACCGACGTCCGGAGGTCGGTTCCACCTGCATTAAATGCCACCGACGTCGAGAACCGCCTCCAAGTTGCCGACCTTCCAAGACTATAAATAAAGGGGCACCCCTACCTCTCTCAAGCATCCAATTGAAGAGATCACAACACATTGACACCAAGAGAAATCCATCTAGCATTAGACTAGTCTCTAGGCTGTAGAGGATTAGAGGGGGAGTTTAGTATAGGAGAGGGTTGTCCTCTCTTTGTGAGGATTGAGCCCAATCTTGTACTTCGAGGATACTTGCTTATAATAGAAGTTCGTTCGTCGTTCGTTCATCGTTCTTCGTTCGTTCTTCGTTCGTTCATCGTGCATCTCATATTAAGTAAGTATCAAGGTTCACCTCAATAGAATTATCTTCCTTGTTCCTCATGCCTTATGATTGTACTAGTATGATGATCATGTGCTTTCTATGTGGTTATTGTCTAGTCATGATAGGTTGCTTCATGCTTCACATGCCTTCATTCATTCGTGTATGTCCTTACACTCGTTTCATGCATGATGAGGTGAGACATGCTTTGGCCAATGACTTGATGATCCGTAGGGTTAGAGTCATGTGTGACATGGCCCATAACTCGTCAATCCGTAGGGTTAGAGTTAGGCATGTCTCACCCATTTACTTGATGATCCGTAGGGTCGAGTCTTGCATATTCCAGACACTTGATCCGATTCGGCCGGTCAAGATTAAGTGTACTCTTTCGGGAGTTCAGTTTAGCAATGTGAGCATGGTGCTTAGATTGATAAACCGCTTTGGGTGTTTGGTTGTCCGCTCGAGCAGGATAAGATCCGACAGCTGAGGACTTAATTGCTTCACCGCCACGTGATCGTAGGACCGGCATAGGGATCTAATTGCCCTTGTGTCACGTGTCCCGGATGAAGGGTAACGGTAGGTGGTGACAGCCCTGCCGTGCCTAGTCCTCTTGTTCTATAGTAGATAGCCTTGATTGCCTGGTAGAAGGAATGCCCGTAGGTGGTAACAGCCCCGCTGGTTATCCCCTTGTTCCAGGATGACATAGAGCTTAGACTTGTATGTGTTGCATGAGCAGGAATATTAGAAGTACATAAGGACCCATCTCGGCTTTCTCCTTAACCCCGCTTAGCCTAGGCTTAGTTCTAGTGTTAGATTGGATTGCTCGGTGGTGTTGTCACTACTACCCACTATCATTATTATCCTTACCCCTATTTAGGCTTTGGTACCTTATTAGTCATATGATTATGAACATTGCTATCTCGTAAACCACCGCCTTCCCCGTGGAAAATACGATACCCTTGAATACTCACGGGTGAAATGCTACAACGGTATTCTCCGTGCGCTTGCGGATTTATCGTGACCGTAAGAAATACCAACAAGCATTTCTGGCGCCGTTGTCGGGGAAGGCACTCGGTTGAAGAGTCACTAGCATTGTTTATAATTATATTTCTTTTAACTACCACTGTCTAGATAGGTCTACCTTTGCTTTGTTTTCTCTTTATGTGAAAACAGGGTAGTATACCACCGGCGTTGACTTATCGAGGCAATACACGTAAAATCAAGTAACCTTGAGGCGATCGAACCGCGAGTCATCCATCCTCAAGAATACTCTCGACAGTGCAAGCCAGCTACATCCGCACCATCAAGCTCAATACCTATGGGTGGATTGCTTTCCCACGAACACTCAGCTGCCAATGTTAACCGTGTGGCAATTGGGCCACACGTCAACACCGGAAACGGAAACTTCAAGCCTACAGCCAGCCAAATCACCATGGTGCAGGCCAATCCATTCCATGGACCGGCCAAGGAGGACGCAAAAGTTCATCTTCATAAATTCCTAAAAGCATGCAAAACCTTGTCCATCGAGGGAGTCAACCAGGATGTCATCCGACTCCGTCCGTTCCCCTATTCTCTTGCGGGGGAAGTAAGACAATGGTTCTTTGCCAACCCAAGTATTTCGACTACTTGGGATGCTTGCTCTAAGCGTTCCTCGATGAATACTCTCCAAGAGGCAAAACCTATGCCCTTCACGCACAAATTCCAGATTATTGGAGAGCACAGAAGAATCCATTCCCGAAGCATGGGAGAAACTTCAAGATTATTTGACAAAATACCCCGCTCATGGAATGGACGATTGGACAATATTGATCGATTTTTACCACGGGTTGACACAACGATGCCGTGACTATCTTGATTCTCGTGTCAAAGGGGGCATCTTCTCACTTACCGCCGCAGAAGCAACAAAATTAGTTGAGAAGGTAGCTATCGGTGAAGGGTGGAGACCACGCTCTCAACAAAAAGATAAGCCTTCCAACATCACCCTAGAAGGGAAGCAAAGAGGAAGAAGGCTTCGTACAAGCGCTTTGAAAAGACAATTACAGCCCCAACACAAGAAGTTGTCCGCATCCTCACCTCCAGGATCAAGCACCAAGTCGCCACGGTAAATGTAATGGAGAGAAGTCTTGCTCATTGGACTTAAAACGATGATGCCCTTGCCAAAGGTAAATTGGTAGTTATCTCATATTTGATTTCCAATTCCACATGCATATTTCCTCAATCGCATTCATGCATCTCATTTGCATATTTAATTCTCCCTCGACATGCATTTCCATCGTTTGCATGTTTGAATCTTTCCAACTTTTGTTTGGGATTTTTCAAACCACAATGCAGCTACAGGTATTGGAAAATGAGTTTGAGGCAACTTTTTATGGAAAATGTTTTGAGTAAAATTTTGGAGGAATTTTGGCGTAACTCCCTCCGGATTTTTCATATAGCCATCATAGGGTTGTCAACAAAATTGGACTTCAATTCATTATATTTGTTTCCAAAGTGCTTGGTGCCTTCACTTTCATTCCACTCAAGCATTCTTTCCCCCAAAATTCTTACTCTTGCATTTCCCGGGAATTTTCATTGTTTGCCCCAAGTTCAAGAAAAAGATTTTCTCTTCTCTCTTTGGTTTTCTTAGTTGCATAATCGGGGTCCTGCAATCCTCCAACTCTTCTTTTCACGAAAAAAAAAAATATAAAAAAAAAATCTCAAGGAAAAATAATTTTTGAGACAAACCCTTTTAGGCTTTCCGTCTCGAATTTAAGAAAAAAATACATTTTCCTTTTCTTCTCTTCTCGTTTTTGTTCAATAAATTGAGTTGCGATAAAAAGACATCCTTGCAAAGGCAACCCACGGGAAATCCATTTGGTTTTCACTAACATAACCCGTGCTCGAGTTCGCTTTTGTGTTCTTGCTCTTAAGTGCAGCCAGGAAAAAAGGCGAATAATCAAGCTCATCAAGCACGTTGAAGAAGGTGACAAGTTCGAACACAAGTCACCCCCGACGTGACACGCACTCGTCCCCCTCCATTGAGCTCATGCCTAAAGTGAGAAGGTTGGCATGAAGAACCTCATGAAAATCCCATGGAGGAGGACTATGATGAAAACAACACGTCGAGACTCCTCTTCGACACCAACCTTGTCTCGGTGTGCAAAAAGAAGGTACAAGCCTCGCAACTCCAATTCGAAATCCCTGCACAACGAAGGTATGCCACATTCTTTGCTAATAATTGGAAGCCCAAGGGTGATATGGTTTTTATTCGTGCGGATGAGTATGACTCCCACCTACCTACCACATGATTTCCCATGCATCCTTGTAGTAGTTAGGCAATGGTACTACCCTCCAGCTTCTTTCTTAGGGAGTATCACCCTTCATGCACACATCCTTGCTTTCTACTAGGCTTTCATAAGCATTGCTTGTCGACTTTGAGCCTACAACTCTTGACCTTCACAAGCATGCTCTTTGGCAATGGATCATATCCCTTCTTGTGCTTGATGCATTGTTGGCTTGTCATGACTTGTGTTCCTCATAAGCAATCTTAGACATTTTTTGTATGAGGAATGAGCTTCGAATCCTCTTGCCTTGGTTGACAAATATCAAAATCTCCCCTATGCAATGCATGAATGGTTAGAACTTTCCAAGCAATTAGGACTTCTTGAGTGCACCTCGTTGTTCTATCATATCACCCCTCGACTTTGGACCTACACTCGCTTCATGTTTCCATATCACTAAGACCCAAGTTGTTTTTACCAACGAGGATTATCTTGTCCATGGTCGCACTCAAACTTGGTCCACAGGACTTGCTTGTGCCTTTCTTCCTCGGCTGTACAAATGGGGTCCGGTCATCTAACCCGGACCTTGTTTGTATGTGCTCCGAGAGCTAACCATGCCTCTCCAAGTTGGAGGAAATTGCTTGCAGGAATAGTGTTTTTGGCAGGATTCTCAGGTGCAGAGAACAAGTGTGGGGGAGATCTCTCAAGCCTCCATCACGCACATGTTCGAGATCTCCCCACCAAAACGCTGCACCAACATCAAGGCTACACCGCACAAAGCCTTCCACAATCACATTGGGTTCAACCCCAAATCAAGGGCCATGAGCAAAAGAACAAGTGTGGGGGAGGTTCCCTCCTCCCCCACAAAGGTAACTATGCAACTTGTATCCTTTTCCTTCCACCTTGAAAATATCAAAATAGAATAATTTTATAAAAAAAAAAAAAAAAAAACACAAAATAACTCTAGGTGCTTCTTCTCTTTCAAACTCATAAGGCACCTAGAGTTTAAATCAATAAATCTAGGCTCCCTGGTCTTTAACCCCAGTAGAGTCCTCTTTGTCTTCGCTTTGTTTTTGTTGTTTGTTTTGAATAAATAAAGCAGGTTCAAGAACAAGTGTGGGGGAAGATCTCTTGAGTTCTTCATCACGTACACATTCAAGATCTCCCCCACCAACACGATGCACAACCCGCACCGATCAATCCATAAGAAAGTGGAGCCCCCGGACAAGGAAACAAATTTGGGTCGAACCTTTGTTTCGATCAAACATCCCATGGTCCACTTGGCCTCCACTTCACCTAAAGCGACGGTTTGCACAACCTCTCTAACTCCATCCCCCTCAATTCATGAGTTAAAACAACCTTTTGAGCCAATCACTAAAATTTAACTCAAGAATAAAATGAACGTTGTTGTTCCCTCGCATATATGCTTCTAGTTGGTTGGCCTCGCATACTCTTTATTCCTCGCTTCGCACACCTGTTGCTTGTGAACACCAATATCATAGGAACCCATGATTATCTAAGTTGTTGGTGAATGTGATATGGTTGGATGAGATGAATCGTGCTTCTTCTCGCATAGAGTGCTTGGGTATTTAATTTGCCAAAAGTCTATAACTCTACGCTCCTCGATGATCTTATATTCCCACCAAAGCCATATGTTGATCACATTGCAAAACTTACACACATATGCTGCTTGTCATTGCATTGAACTTTATCAAAATTGTGTGACCCTAGTGCGAAACTTGTCATACTCTCTTGATCAAGATCACGTACACTCCACCTCACATGCTAAACTTCTACACTGGAAGTTAAGCAATACCACCATCATACATCCACCAAAATAAGTACTTCACAAAAGCATTGTTACCTTTTTCTCTCTCTCTCTCAAGTTATCATAGGAGACATGGCTATGCAAAAGAAAGAATAATCCCTGCTCATACAAAAGTAGAGCATGACGAAAAAAAAAAAAAAAAAAAAAAAAAGAGAAAAGAAAGAAAGGAAAAGAAAGAAAGAATCATAGCCATGTCCCCCTCGAACATTCAAAAAGAGAAAGAGAGAATGAACACAAAAAGGAGTACAATTTCCACCACCACACCACCCTCATACACACTTGCACATCTTGATCACGGTTGTATGACTTGCATTCTCCATGGATCCACTCTTTTGGTTCAAGCAAAATATGTGATACAAGTATGCCTCTCTTTCATTCCCTACCAAGCTCCACATAAAGCCTTTTGTAGAAGTAGGATGAAAAGAGGAAAATCATGCCTTGGTGAGGAACCATAAACATTGAGCGATTTGAGAGTGATCATTTGAGGAGTATGAGCTATGTTTTTACTTTGAAAATCTATCACAAACCCGAGTTACTCAAGCAGAGGGAGTTATGATGACTTGAATCATGACCGTTCCATTCCTCAACCGCCCAAGATTACATGGTAGACACATCAAAGTTCACGGGTACAGGTATGGCTTGGAATAATTTGTATGCTAGCATCATACCATGAGAAGTATGCTCCCGCTTATGCTCACTAGCTTTACTCGAGGACGAGCAAAGAACTAAGTGTGGGGGTCTTGTTGACGGTCCTTACGGTCTTTTTTACCGTCAACTTTATGCACCTTTTGAAATCATATCCACCACCAAGAGTAGACATAGGGCTTTTATCTAACCATTTCCACAAGTCTTGGTGAATTCGTGAGTGCAGGTGCAATCCATATGAAAACGGGGACAAGTATGCATAAAACATGGGCTTCGCACTTGCCTAACTTTCCCCGACATAAAAGACAACTCTCTCAGCCCAAAATCCAGAGAAACAGGCTCCAAATCTATCCCTAGCAACTGGACCAAGGAGGGAAGCAACACGGAGAGCCACCACGAAGAAGACCGGACCCAGTGGGGCCCAGCCCGGCTCGGCCAACCCGGGATTTGGGTTCGGCCGAACCGTGGTGGTGGCCCCACCGGCCCATCTTTCTCCGGCGGTTCACTACCGACGTCCGGAGGTCGGTTCCACCTGCATTAAATGCCACCGACGTCAGGAACCGCCTCCAAGTTGCCGACCTTCCAAGACTATAAATAAAGGGGCACCCCTACCTCTCTCAAGCATCCAATTGAAGAGATCACAACACATTGACACCAAGAGAAATCCATCTAGCATTAGACTAGTCTCTAGGCTGTAGAGGATTAGAGGGGGAGTTTAGTATAGGAGAGGGTTGTCCTCTCTTTGTGAGGATTGAGCCCAATCTTGTACTTCGAGGATACTTGCTTATAATAGAAGTTCGTTCGTCGTTCGTTCATCGTTCTTCGTTCGTTCTTCGTTCGTTCATCGTGCATCTCATATTAAGTAAGTATCAAGGTTCACCTCAATAGAATTATCTTCCTTGTTCCTCATGCCTTATGATTGTACTAGTATGATGATCATGTGCTTTCTATGTGGTTATTGTCTAGTCATGATAGGTTGCTTCATGCTTCACATGCCTTCATTCATTCGTGTATGTCCTTACACTCGTTTCATGCATGATGAGGTGAGACATGCTTTGGCCAATGACTTGATGATCCGTAGGGTTAGAGTCATGTGTGACATGGCCCATAACTTGTCAATCCGTAGGGTTAGAGTTAGGCATGTCTCACCCATTTACTTGATGATCCGTAGGGTCGAGTCTTGCATATTCCAAGCACTTGATCTGATTCGGCCGGTCAAGATTAAGTGTACTCTTTCGGGAGTTCAGTTTAGCAATGTGAGCATGGTGCTTAGATTGATAAACCGCTTTGGGTGTTTGGTTGTCCGCTCGAGCAGGATAAGATCCGACGGTGAGGACTTAATTGCTTCACCGCCACGTGATCGTAGGACTCGGCATAGGGATCTAATTGCCCTTGTGTCACGTGTCCCGGATGAAGGGTAACGGTAGGTGGTGACAGCCCTGCCGTGCCTAGTCCTCTTGTTCTATAGTAGATAGCCTTGATTGCCCGGTAGAAGGAATGCCCGTAGGTGGTAACAGCCCTGCTGGTTATCCCCTTGTTCCAGGATGACATAGAGCTTAGACTTGTATGTGTTGCATGAGCAGGAATATTAGAAGTACATAAGGACCCATCTCGGCTTTCTCCTTAACCCCGCTTAGCCTAGGCTTAGTTCTAGTGTTAGATTGGATTGCTCCGGTGGTGTTGTCACTACTACCCACTATCATTATTATCCTTACCCCTATTTAGGCTTTGGTACCTTATTAGTCATATGATTATGAACATTGCTATCTCGTAAACCACCGCCTTCCCCGTGGAAAATACGATACCCTTGAATACTCACGGGTGAAATGCTACAACGGTATTCTCCGTGCGCTTGCGGATTTATCGTGACCGTAAGAAATACCAACAGTCGTCATCTTCCCCCAGGCCGAAACCTCGTTGTCATCGAAACTTCTCCATGCCCTTTGCCATCCGTCCTAAGAGGAACCGGAACAAAAATCGGTCGATTTTCAGCATCGACCATTGGCGTTCCGTCCTCCCCGACAGCCTGCATGTACGACATCTTGATCTTGGTTGCTTCGTCCCACCGAGCGTGCCAAAAAGTGTGTTGACGTCAAAAGTCGCCAACACACCGTTGTCCGGAGAGTCCACCGAAACCCCGGCCGACGCAGGCCCCGTGCTCCCAACGGACCGGCTCGGCTCGCCGATTCTCGTGTGCGCTGGTGCGTGCGGATGGTTTTCCTGCAAACCAACAAAGACAATAAAAAGTGTAAAATTCCGGTCATCGGCCTAGATAGGCCGATGTGCAGCCGTGGCCGATTCTGGCGTAAGATAGACAAAATCGGCCATTGATCGGGAGTAGCACGGCCCATCCATTTTATGTATTAAATGCCAGGCAAGCGAACCGTGATACAAACGATACGAAATCGGCCGATGCTATAACATGCGATCGGTGGCTAGCAGCCGATTTCGTCGGTGAGCAATCAAATCATTAAGACCTTGCAGGGATGCATTATCGAATAAGATATAAACAAGGTAATTATTAATAGGATGTAATTAATTTGATAGCAAAAGGATGGTTCAATCATCAATCCGAGCAATGAATCGGCCGATCGGGCATCCGGCCGATTCTCGCCATGGATTATAACAATGAGTTATTAGATCTATCTAGATGGATAATGATGATCAACGAAATTATACTAATAACTCAGGTTCAAAGGCAGCTTTAACAGATTTGGTCGCTAATTGAACATGAAACAGCTAATGAACGTGATAAACAATCGGCTAAACACTCCGAAAGAACAAGTAAGACAAATACAACCACACAGATCCCGAATCGACCGATCGCTCCAACAGGACAAGTCAACCGATGGCACGCGATCGGACCAGGTCTAACGGCCGCGCACGCCCGCCGATCCAGGACAAGCACGATCATAAACGCCTTAACTATGAAAGTAAATCTACACCCTAGCCAATCGGCTGCATGCGCCTAGGACAAGTCAACTATCGCAAAGGCAAACACAGGACGCGTCAACCGAATCTGCACGATCGAATCGGCCAAGATGTAAAAGAATTCTCATAGCGGCTACCGTGACTCGGACGACCAGATCCGAGCCAATCGGCGTTACGAGCAAAGGCCGGGACGGGAAGGCAGGACAAGTCAAACTACCTCCACCACGAGCCCGACCAGGTCGACTTGACTCATCCCGCCGATACTCACTACGACGATCAAGAACAGATCCGGTCATCGGATAACTAGCAATTAAGCCATCTAATTACGAACAATGCGCCGAGAACTAGACGACATAATTACCTTATCAAGCCAACGTGTTGTCGACCGGAGCCCCGAAGATCCCCGCGCGAAAATAGTAAAGACTTGACAGAAAATTAGGGTTTGGCGATGCGCCGAAAGTTGTATTGGATGTGAATCGAGTTTACAGGTTACATCCGAGTACAAATTTATACCCGACACAAAGAATCCTACTCGGACCCTCTTCGGGCCGATTTCCTAACCGACTAGGATCCTTTTCCAAAATTAAACTATTATTTCTAATTTTACAACGTGGGCCAAGCCCATCAATGTTATGCTCTTCTCGTTGGCGTCCGCGCACGATTCTCGGGAGGGACGCGCCTTTACTCGCCCAAGCGGCCGTCGGCCTTCTGCCCACCGGCCCTCTTTGACCTATAGTCGCCGACAATGGGTCCCTTGGTCAAAAACCGGCGTCAACAGCGGCCCATGATGAGTGAGCCGTGGCCTAGGCCGGCATGGTTCATTTTAAGTTATCTATATACCGTCGAGTTAGGTATTTTTGCTTCCGCACTTTATTTCGAACAAAGATCATGGTCATGTAAGACTTAAATTCGAACCTATTGTATCTTTATTTGGAACCCTATGTTGTAATTCGAGACCTAATTATGTAAACTTGCAAATCGTGTATGTTTGTTAATGTGATGCTATGTATGGTTGCTTCGTCAATCATCTCCCAAGGCGATCCGTACCACACTTAACTATCTTTCGGGATAGGGGTGTGACACGTGGTATCGGAGCCGACTTGGGATTTGCGTCACGCTAACACTCATTCTAAAAATCTCAAACCCGTTTTTGAGTCACCGTGAGGTACGAGTCTAGATAGAAAGGCCAATATAAGGACTATATAGAATGGTGGCAAAACTAACCCCGTGTTATGATTGTTTACATATTTCGCAACTACGGCTTGAGCAAAGGTATGCAATTGGGTGTGGTCAATTTTTGCATAATATTAAACCGGTGTGACTCGAATACACTCTTATTCGAGAGCTCTCCATGTGAGGCGAGGTGACATGGATTTATTTTTGGCTTGTTTCTTTTGAATTTGATGTAATGTTTCTGAAATCCCTCTCTTGAAGGTACATAACAACGTTTTAGTTCGTGTAGTATCGTGTGAGAGGTGTGTGTGTGCCACCGATGCGCTTGTCCGATATTCGTATCGGCGGGCGCGGTCTTTTAAATCTTGTAAGGACGTACGAAACGACATTTTGAGCATTCATCATTCCTTGCATATAATGTCATCATATCAAGCATATGCATGTGAACTTGTCTAAGTGAAACAATCACAAAAATTTGATCACCTAGCTTAGT
Organism: Chloris gayana; assembly: GCA_031894775.1. NCBI lineage: Eukaryota > Viridiplantae > Streptophyta > Magnoliopsida > Poales > Poaceae > Chloris > Chloris gayana. Next base: position 152,818 of record JAUNZO010000021.1, read on the forward strand.
TCTCACAAAAGGTAAAAAAAAAACCGAAACACTAAAACGTGGCAGATTTCGTAACTTTGACAAAAATGAGCATAACTTTCTCAATACTTGTCCAAATAAGGCAAATGAGGACCCTCTAGAAAGCTTGTGTTATGCACTACAACAATCTTCTAGTCTCAGGTCTTGCAAAAAGCTGGAACGTAGCTAGAATTGCCCATTACAGAGAGCTATTCTGGAATTCCAGAATGTGCTCCGGTTCTGTCCCTGTCGTAGATCACTCATAACTTTCAAACGACAAGTCAAATTGAGCTGTTCTAGGATGCGTTGGAAAGCTTAAGAATTTATCTAAAACTTTTGTAACAAACAAAAAATTTCATTCTGTAACACCCTATTTTTCGAAACCTAAAATCTCCAAGAGTAATCGCCATTTCATATGAAACAATCGTCATTTCATGTGATCAACTTGGCTAGAAATAAAACTTTTCTAAATAAAATATTAAATCATGCATTCATCTCATGGCATGTAGGCATATAGGTCGAGTAGAATTTACCATGTTTCGTTTGGTATGTTTTACATGCGTTTTGGTGTAGATTTGCTTTTGGTTTACGCATGAAATATAGATACGAAATAAGAAAATCAAAATAGAAAACCAAACACTAGTCAACCGGCCTTTTTTTTCTTTTCTTTTCTTTTCCCAGCGCAGCTCGTCTTTGTTTCCTTTATTTCTTTTTTTCTTTTCTCTTTTCCCAGCCCAATTCGTCTTTGTTTCCCTCACGATGTTTTGACCCAGCCAAGCCACGGCCCAGCCAAGTCACGGCCCAACCGGCACCTCCGTCTTCCTCCTCTGGAAACCGACGGACGCAACCGATGCACGACCGCCGCCGCCTTCTCTTCGTACCTCCCGACCTTCCCCCTCCTCGCCGTTACCAGGAATCGAATCGTCGCGCTCTCCTGCACTTTTCCCTCTCCACAATTCTTCTCTCCCCGGCTTAGAAACGGCCGCACCTTTGGATTTTGGCCATTATGGCCGGCGTTTCGCATCGGCCGGTGATGCCACCTGACCTTCCCTTTTCCTCGCCCTTCTACGCTATAAAACGTCACACAGGATCCGTATATTATTTTTCCCCAACCCCGCTCGAGCAATCATTCTCCTTTTCACCATAACCATTGACGCCGGTGAGTCAAGCTCCGCGGTCGTCGCAGCGTTTTCTCTTCTCTTGCTTTTCCTTCTCTCTGATTGCTCTCATCGGGTGCGCAGGGTCATCAGGTTACTCAGGAGTCCATCCTCCGTGTTGCACAACGCCACCAGTCACTACTCTGACGAACGACGCCAATTGTTTCTGCCCTCTCCGCCGTGCGACACCTTCGAGCCACCCTCACGCCCCTGGAACGGTGAGTGAGCACAGCAGCACCTCCGCTTCCTCTTCCTCCTAGAACCGCCACGGCGAGGTTCTGTGCACGGGAGACGATACTCGCGTAGCTCCTGCGAGTCCCGCGGCAGCGCCGCCGCACTGAGCCGCCCGGTCCATGGTGGACCACCACTGTGGCGTGGTTCCCAGGCTGTGGACGCGGTCCACATGTTTTCTATTCTAAAAATAATACTGGGAAAACCAGTAATTGCACGCTTTACATTTACCCCTTGCGTGTTATAACAAACTGTAGTCTATCCATTATTAACTTTTTAATTTAAACCCTTGAGCTTTCTAAAAAAACAAATAAACCGCAGACCCTCTGTTGCACACTTTTACATTTTTAATCTTTTTTTTAAAAAAAAATCCGAAGTCCTTTTTAAGCCAAAATTATTTCCGCAGAAACGCATGTACCCTAGTTTAATTATAGATTAGACCCTGTAACTTCAAAATGTCATATCTTTTGAACCGTTGCTCCGTTTTTCGTGTTCTTTATATCAAAACGATCGTAGGAACATAATCTATGCATTCATACAATGATCATATTTATTTTGTACTGCTGCATTCTCTGTTTTGATGTTGTTCTATTTTTTTTTATCGGTTCGCGCGTATAGGAGATCAAAGTCAAGAACAGTTGTACCGAGGACTTCCAGAACCAAGACTTTGAAGCGTTTGACCAACCATCTGCGCAGGAAGAAGGCAAGTGTCCTTGCTTAGTTGATCCTTTTTGCAGACTGGATTTTATACCTATGGCCTATTTGCATGTGAATTTGACGGGAAAACCCAATTTAGGATTACCTTAGAATTGTTGGCCCTTCCTTGTGAAAATGGGTAGACTAGGAATCGGTTCATTTCTGTTAACGCTTAGTATGGCTTAGCGTGATCTTAATTTAATCTTGACTAATGAACTACTTTAACATGAGGTTTGGGAATGTTAATTGATAGCAACATGGAACTTAGGGATCTAAGCAAGTGGTATGTGTTGGAGGGTGCCGAGTGCACGGGGTGGTTTGTGGTGTGCTTGCTGTAGATCTAAGGACCGGTTCTTGGAGCGATCACCCAGGATTTACCGTACCAACACAAGACTTTATGGGAGAGCTTGGCCTAGTAGTTAGGTAAATCTCCCGGTACCGTATGAAGCCGTCTTGGGGGCGCGGGGACGGACAGGTACGAGAGGGTAGTCTTATGACCCGCAAGGCACAAGAGGGGGCTTATAGGTGGACAGGTTACTTAAAGGTAGTCCCCTATCGGTGAAACCTCGGTGGGTACATACGTATCGGGAGACCCTAGTGAAAAGCTTCGTGGTGATCTCCTGGCAGCACATCAAAGGAATTGTGCAAGTGGCTAGCTACCACGGCAAAATGGAGACTTTAGTCCACCCGGCAACAGGGGATGGAATCACCGACTTGTGGTACAGTGGTACAACCTCTGCAGAGTGTAAACTGTCATGACAGCCGTGCTCACGGTCACGAGCGGCCTGGACTCCTCACTCGATTAGGGGGTATGGCACGACTAGGTTGGATGGAAAGGTCGAAACAGTTGATCGAGGTTTGTATGGTTTGGATTGGTTGGGTTGCTTCACACATAGTAAAATAGGATGCTTAAGCCATTTGCGAAACAAAACTAGCTTTATGCAAAATAAACCCTTTAATACCTTATCCTTGACCTTGTAGCCAGTCATCCGTTTCCCCACTTGTTGAGTACGACACGCGTACTCACACTTGCTTTACTTCCTGTACAAACTACTACACCACAGGACAGGAATGGGGTCAATATGAGGATGACGGGTCGGAATACTAGGCGGCGATCCCCGGTTGATGCCTGTGAAGATGGAACTACTACGCTTGCTTGACGATGCTGCTGCTTGATAAAGTGGTGTAATTTTCTTTTAGACCTACGGGTCCTTTTGTAATAAATACTATGATACAATTCGGATATGGATAATTACTCTGTTTACTTTAATTTGTCGCGTATGTGTGATTTAACCGATCCTGGCACATATGCGGTTACTCCTATTTGTTCAATGCAAATTGGGGTATGACACATTCTGTCCAAGCCGCCAACGACGCTCCGCACGCCATCCTTAATGGCGGACCTCCCGAGCCACTTGAGATCATCCCACCCGAGGATGACGTGGAGATGGGTGATGGTGAGGATGCTTCCGACGTCGAGGACGGAGCACCACCCTCTCCCATGAGGGGTGGCGACGACTACTACGGTGATGACGATGAGTAGTTGTCACAACCGGTGGTCGTAGCTCTATGTGTTGTAGGATTTGCAATCTCGTGAGGCATGTAACCGTGTATGGAAAACGATCCGCGTGTTGTTAATTAAGCTCTCCGAGATTTGTGTTTGTTTATGGGTCACATGTGATGTAACCTAAGACCGTGTTGTATCGGATTCGTGGTTTCCCGTGTATCAAAAATTTCTATCATGTTGCTACTATGTTGGAGTCTATGGAATATGTGTGTTGCCAACGCATTATGCTTATTTCATCGCAATTTCTTTCGTACATGCAATCTGAAATTTTCGATCCCTTATATCCAATGTCATGTTTTCTTGCCATTTTAGCTCCAAAACTAATGGGCTAACGTGAGAAAAATTTTCATATGTGACAGATGGTAAATACCCGCCGTGGTGAAGCTTCCGGAAGTGGTCATGGTGGGAGGGATGAGCAACTCCCTAACCCTCCACCTCTCACGCCGTTGGAACAACTCGTGTCCAACCAAAACGAGATGTTCCGCTTGTTCTTTGCAAGCCAAACTAATCAAGGACAAGGCCAAGGACCGCCACCCCAAGGGCCGAGGAATTCAACCTATGCCGACTTTTGGGCGACTCAACCGCCAAAGTTTGGCGAGGCTACTACCGATCCTTTGGAGGCGGATAACTTCCTCCGCATCATTGAGTCGAAGTTTGCTCTCCTCAATTGCACATCGGAGCAAAAGGTTCTCTTTACAGCTCAACAACTTCGTGGCTCCGCTAGTGCATGGTGGGCAAGTTTCACTGTCGCCCTTCCCGCCGGTACTCAAGTGAATTGGCCGAACTTTTGCACCGCGTTTCGCGAGCATCAAATTCCCGCCGGTCTCATGAAGCGCAAGTTGCAAGAGTTCCTTAATTTGAAGCAAGGTACTGGGACCGTGCAAGAGTATGCACGGAAGTTCAACTACTTGGATCAATATGCATCCTATCATGCCGACACGGATGACAAGAAAAAGGATTGTTTGCGTTCGAGACTAAGCCCGAAGTTGCAAGATCGCTTGGCCCAAGTCACTACCGGCACGTTCAATGACTTGATGAGTGCCGCAATTGTGCAAGAAGATGCTATCCGCGCTCACCAAGAGGACAAGAAGAGGAAGCGTGCCGTAGGAAATCCATCCGGCTCCGCTCCGCCCAAGTACAAGTTAGCCATCACTTCCCCGTCCGGACGAAGTTTCGGGCCGCATTGCCGCCAACGGGGGATCACGCCAATTTGTGCCGCAACAACACCACCACTCTCACGGTGGAAATCAGCAGCATACCACTTCGTTCCGCCCTCCGCAGCAGCAATATCAAAGTACTAGGACCGGTCCTCAAGGTCCGTGCTTTAATTGTGGATGTTCGGGTCATTTTGCGAAGGATTGCCGTGTTCCGACACGTAACCCGGCAACAACAACAACAACAACAACAACAACAACAATGGTTCCGGAAGTGGCAACAACCCCCAAACCCGCAATGGGAACAATGGTAATGGGAACCGCAATCATTCCTCCACTCCAAATGCTAAGAATGGCCGAGTCAACTATACCACGACCGAAGAGATTCAAGCGGGAGAACCGGTACTTTCGGGTATGTTTTCGGTCAACAACCACTCCACTTTGGTTCTTTTTGATTCGGGTGCAACTCATGATTTCATTAGTCAAGCATGTGCAAAAACCTTGCAACTCACTCCTACCGTTTTGGATATTCCCTACATCATCACATCACCCGGTGGAAAAATAAGAACAAACCTAGAGTTGAGGCAAGTGCCATTAAACCTAGAGAGAAAAGTATACCCCTCCTCTCTCATAATTTTAGGTGGGCAAGGAATAGACATAATCCTAGGTATGAGATGGATGAAGCTCCATAAAGCCGTTTTGCACATCGATTCCCGAGAAGTTCACCTAAACTCACCACTCCATGGTTCATCTATTCTCCGATTACCCCATCCAAAGTTTCCCACCTCAAAAATCTACCATCTTGAGGGAAAAAGGATTGAGGATATTCCCGTAGTATGTGAGTTTCCCGATATGTTTCCGGATGACTTACCGGGCATGCCACCCGACCGGGATGTTGAGTTTAAAATTGAGCTCCAACCCGAGTACGACACCAATTTCCCGTAGGCCGTACAAAATGGCTCCCAATGAGCTAGCAATCTTGAAGGAACAATTGGGTGAGCTTATGGACAAAGGATACATTCGCCCTAGTTCATCTCCGTGGGGATGCCCCGCTCTCTTTGTGAAGAAGAAGGACAAGACGCTACGCCTATGTGTGGATTATCGCCCTCTCAATGCGGTAACTATCAAGAATAAATACCCACTCCCTCGGATTGATATTCTCTTTGATCAACTAGTTGGTGCTAAGGTCTTCTCTAAGATTGATCTCCGATCCGGTTACCACCAAATCAAGATCCGAGCCGAAGATATTCCAAAAACCGCATTCTCTACGCGGTATGGTCTCTTTGAGTATCTCGTCATGTCTTTTGGGCTTACAAATGCTCCGGCTCATTTCATGTATTTGATGAATTCGGTCTTCATGCCCGAGTTGGATAAGTTTGTCGTGGTCTTTATTGACGACATTCTTATTTATTCGAAGTCCGAAGAAGAGCATGCCTAACACCTTCGCATTGTTCTCCAACGGCTTCGTGATCATCAATTGTATGCCAAGTTTAGCAAATGTGAATTTTGGTTGAAGCAAGTTCCTTTCTTGGGTCATATCATATCCGCGAAAGGTGTTGCCGTGGACCCGAGTAAAGTTGAAGAAGTGCTTACTTGGAAATCCCCAAGATCGGTGAGACAAATCCGAAACTTTCTTGGTCTTGCCGGTTATTATCGGAAATTCATTCCCAATTTTTCAAGCATAGCCAAGCCTATGACCAAGCTATTGGAGAAGGATACTAAGTTTAAATGGAGCCGTGAATGTGAAGAAGCCTTTCAAACCCTCAAGAAGCATTTAACATCCTCTCCGGTATTAGCCCAAGCCGACATCACCAAGCCGTTTGACGTGTATTGTGATGCGTCCGGCACCGGTCTAGGATGTGTGCTAATGCAAGAAGGTCGTGTCATTGCTTATGCTTCTCGTCAACTTTGCAAGCATGAACAACACTACCCTACCCATGATTTGGAGCTAGCCTCGGTTGTCCTTGCTTTAAAAACTTGGAGGCATTACCTACTTGGAAATCTTGTCAATCTTTACACCGATCATAAGAGTCTCAAGTACATCTTCACCCAACAAGAGTTGAATATGAGGCAACGTAGATGGTTGGAATTAATCAAGGATTATGAGTTGGAAATTCATTACCATCCGGGTAAAGCTAATGTGGTTGCCGACGCTTTGAGTCGCAAGGATCAATGCAATCACGTTACCGGTTGTTCTATGGAAAATTCAGAAATTTCATATTCTAGTGAACCAAGTCTCCGAGTCATTCCCTATGGTTCATTATACAATCTAGCTCTCATTCCTATCCTTCGTGAGGAGATTATTGAGGCACAAAAGAAGGATGAAGGAATGGAATTTATTCGGCAAAAGATAGAGAAGGATGAAGCTACATGTTTTCGACAAGATGCCGATGGTGTATTATGGTTCAACCAACGTCTCGTTGTTCCAAAGAATATGGAACTACGGAAGAAAATAATGGATGAGGCACATTTGTCTAAATATTCCATACACCCCGGTAGCAACAAAATGTATCGCGGCCTAAGAGAAAAGTTTTGGTGGACATGCATGAAGCGCGAAATTGCACGGTATGTGGCCGAGTGCGATACTTGTCAACGAGTGAAAGCCGACCACTTGAGGAAAGCCGGATTATTGAACCCATTGAAGATTCCCGTTTGGAAGTAGGAGGACATTGCTATGGATTTTATCGTTGGATTGCCTCTCACATCAAAGAAGCATGATTCAATTTGGATTATTGTGGATAGGTTGACCAAGTCCGCACATTTCATTCCCGTCCATACCACATACAATACCAAGAAGTATGCCAAGTTGTACATTTCGAGAGTGTTATGTTTGCATGGAGTACCAAAAACCATTGTTTCCGATCGAGGTCCACAATTTGTATCTCGTTTTTGGGACCAATTGCATTCTTGTCTTGGTACCACTCTCATTAGAAGCTCCGCATATCACCCTCAAACGGATGGACAAACCGAAAGATTGAATCAATATTTGGAGGATATCTTGAGAGTATGTGCTATAGAAAATAGAGGGAATTGGGATGATTGTCTTCCATTCACCGAATTCTCGTACAACAATAGCTATCAAGAGAGTTCGAAAATGTCACCATTTGAAGCGTTGTATGGTCATTCTTGTCGTACACCCTTAAATTGGTCGGAACCCGGAGAAAGAACCAATTTTGGTCCCGATCTCGTCACTCAAGCCGAGGAATCCAAGCCAACATGAAAGTCGCACAATCTCGTCAAGTAAGTTACGCCAACAAAAGGAGACGCCCGTTGGAATTTGAGAAGGGAGATCATGTCTATCTTCGTGTCTCTCCGAATAAAGGCGTATCTCGGTTTGGAATTAAGGGAAAGTTAGCACCCCGCTATATCGGACCCTATCCGATTGTGGAAAAGCATAGCGCGGTTGCTTACCGATTGCAACTACCGGAAAGCCTTGCTCGTGTGCACAATGTGTTCCACGTCTCTCAACTCAAGAAATGTTTGAAGCCTCCGATAGATGTGGTCATTTCCGACACCGATCAACTAGAAGAGGATCTCTCCTACCCCGAATACCCCGTCCGGATTATCGATCAAAATGACCGAGTAACTCGCAATCGCACCATCACCTTCTATAAAGTGCAATGGAGTAATCACACCGAAGAAGAAGCAACATGGGATCAAGAGGATTTTCTAGAGAAGAATTTTCCCGAGTTCCTCGCGTCACACAAATCGGTAATTTTCGCACTCCCTCTCCTTAATTGGTAGCGATTCTCGGGACGAGAATTTCTTTAAGGGGGAGGGCTGTGACATTCCGTGTCACGATTAAGGCTAAGTAAGGAATTAGCACCCTAATCACATCACTAATGGAGCAATAATACTAATCATCCAAGGGAAAAATAAGAAAAACAAAAGAGAAAAAGGGAAAAACCTAGACTAAACCCTAGCCCTAACCCAACCCCTAAGAGAAGTGCAAAAATTATAAAAGCACCACCCATATATTTTTGCACCACTGCATTGCTCATGTAAAAAGATGAATTTACAGCATTTTACAAAATTTTTGAACAAAGTTTTTGAATGCCCGAAAATTCAAATTCAAATCTGAAATGCGCCTGTTTGTGAATTTTGTATCAATTTTTGGAAGCAAGATTAGAACTTCAAACTAAAAGATGAAAATTAAAACACTTCATGCTGGAGCTCCCCATAATTTTATTTTTATTTTTGGGGCACCAGAACTGTGAATTGCGTCCAAACTTTCAAACCTCAGAATCAAATTTCAAACTTTCCCCTCGGAGCACTCGTTGCCCACCGGGCAGAGCCGCCGCGGACCGCCGGTCCGGCGCCACCGCAGGCCGCCCCGCGCGTGCGCCCGCCCTGGCACCTCCGCCACGCAAGTCCCCAACCACCCTGTACCCGCCGCCCAACCCCGGCCGGCCGGAATTGAAGGCGCCACCCCATCTCCCCCTGCCGGCCGTGCACCACCCTGCCTCTCCCCCTTAGAAAAACTCCGCACGGGAGCCAAGGCCCCATCTAGAGCACCCCAATCATTGCCTCTACTCCCTCCGCTCCTCGCCGCACCGCTGCCCCGCCTCCTTGCCCCTCACCGGCGCCCAATTCGAAGAAAGCGCCGCCGCCACCCCGCACGGACGCCATGGCCGCCATCACGAAGCTCCGCGTCTAGGCAGCCTCACCCACTCAATCTTCACTGCTAATCGGTGTGCAACGACCCTCACCAACTTCCCCTCACTCCGTTTCCCCTGCCTCGCAGAGCCGCCGCCGGAATCGGAGAAGAAGCGAGGGCGCCGCAGCAACCGTCCGCACCTCCTCCGACGAGCTGCCTCTCTAGTCCACCCCCGCGCCGCCCGAGCCTACGCCGCGAATCCCCATCGCAAGGTGATGCTCCCCGGCCAAACCCCTCCCTCTCTCTCCTCTCGTGCCGCACGCGCGAGCTCGCCGGAGTTTCGCGAGCCCCGCCGCTCGCCGCGCCGCTCCTTCGGCCGCCGTGAGGCCCCGCCGTCCATTCCATCGTGCTCCCCGCACTCGCGTACGCCATTTTCCCCGAAGTGCCGCTCATGCGCCGCACTAACGCGCCGCCACGCGCGACCTCGCCCCCACCGGAAGAGACGATTGCAACACTCAACGCTTGTGAGGCTAGTGCTAACTTCGATCACTCTCAAGGCAAGCCCCGGTGCATTCCTATTATTTGAAATGTCTTTCTTTTATTACTATATTAAGGATGATGAATGTGCATTTAAGTTCTAGGAGTTGATTGGAAATCCACGTGCATAAAATCCCTATATGTCCTATGTTGCTCACGTGTCATATCCTCGTTAGAAATGCTATGCTATACTTATGGAGTCAACGATAGAATGGAAACCTCACTTATGGCTTATGATTAAGTTTGAACATGATGAGTTAGTTAAAATTGAGAACACCCCATTGTGGCTCCGCGAACAAGTTTGAGTTGTGTACCATACCTTTCTTATGGGGATTGGTAAACCTATGTAGCTTGTAAGTTGTAAAGTGAGTCGGATATCTCACCGACCCGGAGGTGATGTGTATGGCACGGTGGTTGCACGGGTTGAGGACCGTTGGAGAGTACACGGGTTAAGCCTTGGGCACGTTGTTGAACGGTCGCAAGGGGGACGTGTACTCGGGGTTGGTGGCCCCGTGTTTTGCTTTATGATGAACTCGCGAACGGTGGCCATACGTGTTCTTAAATGATGCGTATGTCGTGCATTTGGGTCTTTTCCTGCAGGATTAATAATTCGATAATTATCGCCGTTTTCTCTCGGTTAATGAGTACCACTTGATTCGAGCAGTTACAATGTGTAGTAAAGAGGAGAAGAATGAGATGAATGCTGTCCTTTATTGATATAAATTTGTATTGCAAACTCTTGTATTGCTAGTATGCTCACTAAAGCTCCTTTATGCAACAACCCTATTAACTTGGCTAAGCAATAAAAGTTCCAAACCTAAGTAGCATAGGTGCTATTTGTGCAAAATGCCAAGTTAAACCGGTCAAGCCCCATGCATCTAGGTGTCGGTCTTAGAAGGCCAATTTGACGGGTAAGACTTGCGGAGTATGCTAGATACTCGAGGCTTTGCCACTACATGTTTTTTTACAGGTTTCCCGCAAGCCGGGTTTTACTATTGTTGTGGTAAGGTTGTGTGGGATGGAGAAGAGCCCAAAGAGTGGACCATTGAATGGGTTCCTAGCTCTCCGACCCATGATGAGTGAGCCGTGGCCTAGGCCGGCATGGTTCATTTTAAGTTATCTATGTACCGTCGAGTTAGGTATTTTCGCTTCCGCACTTTATTTCGAACAAAGCTCATGGTCATGTAAGACTTAAATTCGAACCTATTGTATCTTTATTTGGAACCCTATGTTGTAATTCGAGACCTAATTATGTAAACTTGCAAATCGTGTATGTTTGTTAATGTGATGCTATGTATGGTTGCTTCGTCAATCATCTCCCAAGGCGATCCGTACCACACTTAACTATCTTTCGGGATAGGGGTGTGACAGGGAGGCACGTAAGCACCTACACGAGCCAGCGAAGCCCCGGACGCGAGCTTATTTGATCGCCCCATCGCGAAAATGCCTTGCGCCGTTCCTTCGAGAGAGTGCAACATACCTCGATTTTCAGCCCTCTACGTTTCAGCTCCGCCTTCGCGATAGCAAGCTCAATCTTTGCAGTGGCCACAGCCTTTTTGTCCTCCGCCGCGGACTCTTCGAGGCGTTTCACTTCGCCCGGAGGCACACATGTGGTTCTTCCTTGGCGGCAAGATCCTGGGCGAGCTTGGCCGAGCACATTTCACGCTCTACGAGAATACCGGTAGCTTCTTCGCCGGGATGAAGGAAAAGTAGCAGCTCAACAACCAGAGCAGAATCCACCCAGCCCTACCCCAGGGGTCTCGACGGCAATCTCCTCGCTCGAGCCCTCAATGTCCACGTAAACGTCTTCGGAGCCGCAATCGCTCTTAGCATCGGAAACCCGAACCAGTCAGCCAAAGCACTAACATCACAGACATAACTCGGACCGACAAAGTGGTCGTCGGTCGCAGCATCGAGCGTAGGAAGGGGCAATAGAGCGATGACGGCTCGGAGATTCAAACTCGGGCACCGGTTGTGTGAGAACGGAGTCGGCGATGGGTTGAGTTGTTCACTTGATACGATCCATTGAAAAACCGGAGCTGCCAAATGTTAACAAGCATTTAAAAAGTATTGCTCGAAGGAGGCAAAGCTAAAGTAAAAAGAAGCGTCGCAAACCTGAAGCGTCGCGGGAAGAGAAAGGAAAACCGAGCGAAGATAGCAAAATCCAAATTGTGAGGAAGACTCGTAGCGGAACTAGGTCAAAAAGTGAGTTTTTGCAGAGGGGTGAAAGAGTTTTCACATCGACCAGGTTTATACAAGTAGCGCTAAAACCAAGGGAGCGGCGGAGAATGATCGACAACACCGCCACGAACTTCAAACGTGCGAGCCCCGAGGTGGGCCAATAAAGGAACCTGCTAGACGAAGCCTAGGCCCGCGGTAACCCCAAGACTAGTAGAGCCAATAGGAGACACAAATACAGTAGCCTGGAGAAGCAAATAGACCAAGCGAGAAGCACGGGAGTGGCGTTTCCCCTCGCTCACTCGCACGCTCTCGGGCGAAGTTTCGAGCTACCACGCTCGATTCGCGCGTGAAAAGAGGTCCACGCGGAGTAAACACCTGCGCCCCGTGCTTATTTCCCACCGCTAATGTCAAACCGCTAAGTGTGCAGGTCAATTGGCGAAGCAATGGAGTACGCGATGGCGCCGAGCACCAATGGAGTGAGCCCCTACTTCACCGCTTAGCATACCCGAATGTCGCCTAGAGAGGGGGGGGTGAATAGGCAATAATCCCGAAAATCACTTAATTCAACAAATTAGAAGCGTATGAAAGATTTGTCCGACTATAGTCGGATAAAGTCCGACTCGGACAAATATCCGACTAGAGTAGGAAAAAGGAAGCCACATACACAAGTTAATCTAGGAATTTAAGCAAGAACGACCTAGAATTGGAGCACACAATCCACAAGATTAACAAGAAATGAAAGGGAGATAAGGAGACACACAATTTTCATCAAAGTTCAGCTCCACCAAGGAACCTACGTCTCCATTGAGGAGTCCACCAAGGATCGGGCTGCTCTCAACCCTAAACCTCTTCGAACCGCCACCAAGACAAGCTTGAAATCTAATAATCAATCTCCACGAAGGGAGGGGCAATACAAATAATCCGAGTCTCAACTATAAGCCTTTGAGCTCAATGGGTGACGCCCAACCGTCTAGGGGATGAATCCCCAAGAGTTACGAACACAACAAGCGTCGGCGATGAGGTTGAACCATGTGCTCTTGAGATGGGAATGAAGCTCAACGAATCCTCCTCAATCTTCTCACAAATCCGCCAAGGATTGGAGTGTGGAATCAATTTGGGAGAGGAGGAGGGCTTGGGTGAGTTTGGGATTGTTTTTCAGTGTAGGGAGGGTGCCAACCGACCAAAGGAGGAAGAAGTCCCCTTTTATAGCTGGGGCACCAAAAAGAGTCAATGGGCTCGATCCGAGTCGGAATTTGTCCGCCCCATCGATGGTTTGTGTTCGGAGTTCGACTGGAACATCCGAGGAATTTTGAGCACTTGATTTTGTCCGACTCCACATGCTTCTCTACAATGTGCACGCCTCTCGGAGTCCGACTCCAATGTCCAACTGAGTTGGACATTTTCTGAATCTACGAATGTGGACTTGTATGGCATGGTCTCTCGGAGTCCGACTCAAACGTCCAATTGACTCGGACATTGTCCGACTTCGGGCGGTGAATTTTGGATTTTTGACTTTGAGAGGGAATTTTGAGCACTTGATTTTTCACGCTTCATACTTGTGTGTCCCTCTTGATAGTACGGTGTTTCCTAAACTCAAGACATAAATAAAAGGCTTCAAAACTTGATCTTGAGCATAGAAGACATTTCTTCAAATTTGCAACTTTGATAGCTCTTTTCCACTTCCTTTTTGTGGTTCCTTTGCTCTCTTTTGAATTTTAAATATGAACTGCGTACAAGCTCATTTGAAACATTAGTCCTTTTTTAATTGTATTGACATCAATCACTCAAAACCATAATTACGGACCTAGATGCACCTTCAATACCAACAGCCCCATTCGAAGTTTCCTGATCCCTTGAGTATCTTGAAGATGGGTAAGCTTTTCTCCGCCGATTTAGATATGAATCGGTTGAGTGCTACCATCTTTCCTATTTGCTTTTGTACTTCCTTGTTGTTGCGAGGTGGCTGCATGTTTATTATTGTGTTCACCGTGTCCGGGTTTGCTTCGATACCCTTTGAATTCCCTAAACACCCTAGTACTTTTCCTTTCTACACGCCGAAAATACGTTTTTCTAGGTTTAGCTTTAGCTTCGCTGCTCCGAGGTTGGCGAAGGTTTCTGCGAGGTTATTTGTATGGTCTTCCCTTTTCCTTCTTGTTACTATCACATCGTCCACATATGAGTGGACGTTTTTGCCAATTTACGACTCAAATACGTTTTTTGACACTATGCACAACGTTGGTCCAATGTTCTTGAGTCCTTCCGGCAGTCTTACGAAGCAGCATGTTCTGAATGGTGTTGTAAAACTTGTTTTCTCTTAGTCCTCCTCCTTGTCCCAGCACTTGGTGGTATCCAAAAAGAAGTCAAGCAATGACAACATTTCACTTCCGATAGCTGCGTCGACTACCTTGTCTATCCTTGGTAGTGGGAAGTCATCTTTAGGGTATGACTTGTTGAGGTATGTTAAATCTATACACATTCTCCATTTTCCACTTTTTTCTTGACCATGACCACTTTTTCTAGCATTTTGGGTACTTGACCTCTCTTATTACTTGAGCATCGAGCAGTCTTTGTGCTTCGCTATTGCGGCACCCCCATTTTCTTCCGACATTTTTCTCAACTTTTGCTTCTTTGGCTTCGCTCTTGGGTCTATCTCCGACTCGTGCTCTATTACTTCTCTGCTTACACCTTCGAGATCCCTAGATGACCATGCGAAGACGTCTTTGTTTTTTAGCAAGAAACGAAGTAATCTTCTTCTTCGTTCTCGGGTTAGGCCAGTGCCTATGATTACCGATTCTCCCAATACCAATTTATCCAAGCAGCACCGATTTCGTTTCTTCGTCGGATTGTATCGGTGTTGCTTCGTTGTCCGCTTGCTTTCTTTCTTGTTTTGCATTTTTTCTGTCCTATTCTTTCTTTGCTCTCCTTTTTTCTTCTTCCTCGATGAGCTCTTTTAAGAGTACTCCGACAGCGCGAACACTTGCTATCTCTAGGGTGAATCTCTTTTCTTTGTTTCTTGCAAACTGTTGATCCCCTTTTACTATGATGATTCCCTCTTTTGCAGGCATTTTCATGCAAAGGTACGAATTGTGAATCACTGCTTCGAATATGTTGATTGCAACCCTGATGTGGACTAGGGTCCCGATCTTCCGAAAGGTTCGGATAACTCTTGATTTGGCGAAGATGTGACACACGTCGATCCGGCTCCTGAACAACACGTTCGAACCCCGCAATCACAGCACCACGTCCTCTATGGTTATCAACCGGCGTTGCACGGTTGACCTCTCCCGAAGGCCAGTCCCTGCCTGCGAATCAAGAACACAAGCAAGAACAAGAAAGAACGCAACCAAATTTGCAGATGTATGATTAATCTCACAAGTTGGGGTCTCACAAACCGATGATCGGCGAAACTGTCTAAGCAGAATAATCTAAGCAAAACCCAACCCTAACATGGGTAGCGGCTGCTGCTAATAAAGACTTGGGGATGTGCAAGAACCCCCTGGACGCTCCTCTAATGGGCTCACACGAGATACACGGCCCAAAGGCCAAAAACGGTGACGCAGCACCAAAAACCGATTCTGGACGTTCCAATGTTTCGATGATTCCCGGCGACTCCGGATGAATTTTGATGTGGGACCGGTTCCACTGGAAAGCTTATGAAATTATCTTTCCATCCATATGTAGAACGTCCAAATCCGACTTCGTATGTGATGGACGTCTATTTTAATTCAGACTGTTCCTGGACTCCGAAACAGACTCGAAGTCGACTTGGTTTGGGCCTCCACAATGCCTTGCGCCTCTTGCTGGACCTCCACGCCTCCAAGCCCTAGTCCATTCATATTATGGTCCTCTCCTTGATTCCTAATCATAATAAAATCATTAGGTAGCAAACTATTCTCAAAATTATGAAAGGAAAGACTTAGGAACGAGCTCACATCTAAATTTAATTGTCGGGCGCGAGCTCTAGTGATTGGTCCTTGAATGTTCAGCGGAGGAGTGTCATTTGTATCCAAAGCAGTGATGTCCTCATCATCCTCCCCCTCTTGAATCGGAGTCGTCCTCGACTCAAGCTCATGCTCCTCACCCAAATAAGGCTTCAAATCTGCAATGTTAAAAGTGGAACTAACCCCGAACTCGAGAGGCAACTCAAGTTTATATGCATTATCATTAATCTTCTCAATTATCTTGAAAGGACCAGCAGCTCTAGGCATTAACTTAGACTTTCTCAACTCAGGAAATCGATCCTTTCTCAAATGCAACCATACTAAATCACTCGGTTCTAATTTAACTTCCCTTTTACCTTTACTACCAGCAATCCTATACTTTTCAGTCATCTTTTCAATGTTGTGCTTAGTTGTTTCATGCATTTTTAAAATAAACTCAGCACGTTCCTTAGCATCAAAGTGAACTCTCTCACTAGTAGGCAAAGGCAAAATATCAATAGGAGCACGGAGATTAAAACCATACACTACCTCAAAAGGACTTACCTTGGTGGTCGAATGTGTTGCACGATTGTATGCAAACTCCACATGAGGCAAACATTCCTCCCACATCTTCAGATTTGTCTTTATAATAGCTCTCAACATGGTGCCCAATGTGCGGTTCACTACCTCGGTTTGGCCATCGGTTTGTGGGTGACATGTTGTAGAGAACAACAACTTCGTTCCCAACTTATTCCATAATGTGCGTCAAAAATGACTCAAGAATTTGGCGTCACAATCTGAAACAATAGTAGAAGGCATACCATGCAAACGAACAATCTCTTTGAAAAATAGATCAGCAATATGAATAGCATCATCACTCTTATGACAAGGTATAAAGTGAGCCATCTTAGAAAATCTATCCACGCCAACAAAAATACTATCCCTCCCCCTCTTAGTCCTAGGCAGTCCTAAAACAAAATCCATAGAAATATCCGCCCAAGGTATTGAAGGAACAGGAAGAGGCATATACAAACCATGTGGATTCAAGCGAGACTTCGCTTTTTGACAAGTAGTGCAGCGAGCCACAAAACGCTCAACATCTCTTCTCAACTGTGGCCAAAAGAAGTGTGTGACCAACACATCCGTCGTCTTCTTTGCACCAAAATGTCCCATCAATCCGCCTCCATGCGCTTCCTGTAACAATAAAAGACGAACGGAACCAACTGGAATGCAAAGACGGTTAGCTCTAAACAAATATCCATCATTTATCACAAACTTGTTCCATGTACGACCCTCTCTACAATGCAGCAAAACATCTTTAAAATCAGCATCAAGAGCATATTGTTCTTTAATTGATTCAAGCCCAAAAATGCGACAATCAAGGTGTGACAACATAGTGTATCGTCTAGACAAAGCATCGGCAATCACATTATCCTTCCCTTTTTTATGCTTGATAATATAAGGAAAAGACTCAATAAACTCAACCCACTTAGCATGTCTACGGTTCAAATTACTTTGAGAACGAATATACTTAAGTGATTCATGATCAGAATGAATAACGAATTCCTTAGGCCATAAATAATGACGCCATGTTTGCAAAGAACGTACAAGAGCATCTAATTCTTTATCATACGTAGAATAATTCAGAACAGGGCCAGTTATCTTTTCACTAAAATAAGCAATAGGTTTGCCATTTTGCATCAAAACACCACCAATGCCAATACCACTAGCATCACACTCAAGTTCAAAAGTCTTAGCGAAATCTGGTAGTTGCAGCAGCGGTGCATGTGTAAGCTTGTCCTTCAAAGAGCTAAAGGACTCGTCTTGTGCTTTGCTCCATTGAAACACAACACCCTTCTTTGTCAACTCATGCAACGGTGCAGCGATAGTACTGAAATCTTTGACAAAACGGCGATAGAAACCTGCAAGACCAAGAAAACTTCGAACCTGTGTGATGGTTTGGGGCTGCGGCCAGCTAGCAATAGCGTCAATTTTCTTGTCATCCACCTCTATACCCTGTGGAGTAACAACATAGCCAAGAAAAGAAACTCGATCGGTGCAAAAGGTGCACTTCTCAAGGTTAGCAAATAAACGTGCATTTCTTAAAGCAGTAAAAACAGCACGTAAATGATCCATATGTTCATCTAAAGACTTGCTGTAAATCAAGATATCATCAAAGTAAACCACCACAAAACGCCCAATAAAAGCCCTCAAAACCTCATTCATTAAGCGCATGAAAGTACTAGGTGCATTAGTTAACCCAAAAGGCATTAGTAACCACTCATACAATCCGAATTTAGTTTTAAAAGCTGTTTTCCATTCATCTCCAAGTTTTATTCTAATTTGGTGGTAACCACTACGCAAGTCAATTTTAGTGAAAATTAGAGAACCGCATAAGTCATCAAGCATGTCGTCTAGCCTAGGAATAGGATGACGATAGCGAATAGTAATATTGTTAATGGCTCTATAATCAACACATATGCGCCAACTACCATCTTTCTTAGGAACCAAAAGTACAGGAACAGCACAAGGACTAAGGCTTTCTCGTACATACCCGCGGTCCAAAAGGTCTTGGACTTGTCGCTGAATTTCCTTTGTCTCCTCGGGGTTGGTCCTATAAGCAGCACGGTTTGGCAAGGTAGCTCCCGGAATCAAATCAATTTGATGTTCTATTCCTCTCAAAGGTGGTAATCCAGGAGGAATCTCAGCTGGAAAAATATCCTCAAACTCCTGCAAAATGTCAGTGATAGCAGAAGGCAAAGTGCTAGCAATATCATCAAAGGAATACAAGGCTTGTTTGCATATCAAAGCATAAAAAATATCATCATTAGAAATTTTAGCAAGGTCTAATTTTGTAGCAAGCATAACACGGCCTTTCAAATTAATCCCATCTCCCTTAGAAATAGGTGCAGACTTATCCTTTATAGGTGGGAAAACTGAACTAGCAACTTGCTGATTTTCAGATTTAGAATTATTCAAAGAAGCAGCTCGTTCTCTATTAGCTTGTGTAGCATCATTATCATGTTCCCAAGGACGACCCAATAAAAGTGAACAAGCTTTGCATAGGAACCACATCACAATCAGCATAATTCAATAAACACCAATGGAAAAAGGAACTCTACAAGTTTGTGTTACCTTAGCTTTTTCCGAGTCGTTTAACCATTGAATGTGGTATGGATGAGGATGTGGTCGTGTGGCCAAACCAAGCTTCTCAACCAGATCTGAACTCACCAAGTTGTTGCAGCTTCCTCCATCAATGATCACACGTGCTCGTCGATTCTTGATGACGAAGAAAATCTGGAACAAGTTGTGGCGTTGTATCTTTTCAGAAGTCTGAATTTGCGGGCTAAGTACACGCTGCACAATGATGTTCATGAAACCCGAAGTATCTTCTCCACAAAGTACATGGCCCTCGTTGGTGTCGTCGGCGACTTCGTCTTCATCATCATCTTCTATGTCGGAGGTGCTGATGTATCCTCCATCTTCAGTGGCCACGTATGCCCTCTGACTTGGGCAATCCTTCTGCACATGGCCCAGTCCATGGCAGCGGTGGCACTGAATGTTGGAAGTGCGTCCCGTCGAGGCGACCGATGAAACACTTTGAGCAGGACCCTGCACAGAATTTTTACCTGAATTTGCAGGGCGTGTAGGAGGTGCGTGTGGGGCTGCCATAACACCACTCGCGGACGCGGGAGGCCGTTTGCTTGCCGGTGGAGATGGCCGGGAAGAAAACCCCGAAGACGGCGTCGACCGTGGGATGTAAGAAGGCCTGCTTGTACTGCTGCTCCTCTGTTGCTTCTCCCGTCCCTGCAATTCTTTCTCTGCAAACATAGCAAACTGGAACAACTGGTTGATGGTGTTAAACTCTTTATAATCAACAATGTCCTGTATATCACATCTCAAACCAGAGTAAAAACAAACAATAGAGCTCTCATTATCCTCTACTATCATGCAGCGTTGTAAACCCTTTTGAAGCTCACCATAATAGTCCTGCACAGATTTATCCCCTTGTTCTAAGCGCTGAAGTTTCTTGCGTAAATCTCTATGATAAGAAGGAGGGACAAAACGATCACGCATAGCTTCCTTAAGTTGAGTCCAAGTTACAGGAATATCATCAGCAGTTAGAGAATTCCACCAAATGATAGCAAAATCTTTAAATTCACTAGTGGCTTGTCTAACTCTATGCTGCTCAGGAACTAGGTGCCCACTAAATTTTTGCTCTACTGTCATCTCCCAATCAAGGTAACCCTCCGCATCATATTGCCCTGAAAAAGGTGGAATAGTAAACTTAATCTTAGCATAAGGATCATCGAGGGCTCGATTATTGTTACCTTGTTGTCGATGTTGGCCACCCATACCTTGGGTGTTCTGTTGTAGACGCCGGTGAAGCCTTTGTGCTCGTATAGCTGCGTCATCGACGTCGACAGTGGCATCATTCACCGTGTCATCTTTTCTGTTTCCACCGGCGTTGCTACCGGCCTCATCTTCGTGGATCTTCACACGGTTCTCCACCTCGGTCAGCTTGCCAGTCAACGTTGTCGCCACTTCTGCTAGAGTATTAACCGTGTCTGTCATCTTGGACAACCGCTTATCCATCCGCTCAATCTGGTTGCCGAGATTGAGTTTGTTGATGCCGTCGGTAACGGCTTTGTTAACAGCTTCTGTCATCTCCTCACGTGCCCTGTCAAGAACAGACTGAAGCTGCCCTTGACTAACACACTCGTGGAAATCTTTAGGGGTGCCAACGTCTGCATCATCTCCTGCCATAGCAAATACCAAAACAGGAACAAACAGTGAAGGTTATCCCTAATAAACACTACTACTATGGTGGACAGTGGTGACTCTCACAAAAGCAAATGGAACGTCTTACCAAGTTCTTACAAGGGTCTTACCAAGCAAGGCAAAGGATACCTAGAAGGCGTGTACCACGATTGCAAGGATCAAAAACCTGTGCTGTCCGAAGTAGTATGTGGAGCTAGGAGGGCCAAATATGTGAGTGGAACACAATTCAAAAACAGATAGTAATGCTGAATAAATGTCCAAAGCTACTTGTCCTTAGTTGCTGGTCTACACGTATCCTAGAAAAGTAGTGCAGGCAAAGCAAGGATGACAGGCACAAAGGAAACAAAGCAAAAGGTAACTAGCAAGGAAGAAACAGCAACTAGACACAAAAAACAGGCCAAAACCCTGTTTTGTCTTTTAGCACTAGTAGAAATCACAAATTTTTCTTTTTTGATGTTATTTTTTTGATATTTTTCTTCCACTCAGAGGCAACAAAATAGGAACCACGCAAAGTTTCAGGTCAAACAGAGAAGGAATGTGACCTACAGATTTTCTGTAAGATGCAGTGGCGACGGGTTCCAAACTTTTTTCCTCGGATCAGTGGGCTTAACTATTTTTTTTTATTTTTTCGAGATTTTTCCTGCCCGACGAAGCGGGGACGAGCAGATGCGAAATTTTTTTCTACCCAATTTCGAAAACAAATTTGCCTAATTTCGACTCCGAATTAGGGTTTCGGTGGACGGAATTGCAATCGGGTAGGATTTTTTTTTTTTTTTTTTTTTGACGATGAATGTATGCAACGGAAACAGGAGGAGGTCTTGGTCGTGGGGTGTTGAGTTCTAGATGAAAAGGGTGGGAGTGTAGGGTGGGACTATGGTGGATGCAGTGGAGGTGACAAAAACTCTCGAGACAGAGTAAACTTGAGGGAATTCGGCTAGGGTTTCGAGGGGCACAAAACTGACGACAAGAACACGAACTAAACCAGCAACACAACAATCACTAGGACACAAACTCAACACTACGGACTCTGAAATTGAAACATGCAAAGTCTAAACACGGCTTGGACAGGATGAACCCTAAAACTAAAAAAAAAAATTGTTTCGTGGATGATAGGATAATAAAGAAACAAACTAAACTAAAGGTAGGGCGAACCTGACGGCGCACCTGAAGCTCTGATTACCACTTGATGTGGACTAGTGTCCCGATCTTCCGAAAGGTTCAGATAACTCTTGATTTGGCGAAGATGTGACACACGTCGATCCGGCTCCTGAACAACACGTTCGAACCCCGCAATCGCAGCACCACGTCCTCTATGGTTATCAACCGGCGTTCCACGGTTGACCTCACCCAAAAGGCTAATCCCTGCCTGCGAATCAAGAACACAAGCAAGAACAAGAAAGAACGCAACCAAATTTGCAGATGTATGATTAATCTCACAAGTTGGGGTCTCACAAAACGATGATCGGCGAAACTGTCTAAGCAGAATAATCTAAGCAAAACCTAACCCTAACATGGGTGGCGGCTGCTACTAATAAAGACTTGGGGACGTGCAAGAACCCCCTGGATGCTCCCCTAATGGGCTCACACGAGATACACGGCCCAAAGGCCAAAAACTGTGACGCAACACCAAAAACAGATTCTGGACGTTCCAATGTTTCGATGATTCCCGGTGACTCCGGATGAATTTTGATGTGGGACTGGTTCCACTGGAAAGCTTATGAAATTATCTTTCCATCCATATGTAGAACGTCCAAATCCGACTTCGTATGCGATCTGGGCGTCTATTTTAATTCAGACTGTTCCTGGACTCCGAAACAGACTCGAAGTCGACTTGGTTTGGGCCTCCACAATGCCTTGCGCCTCTTGCTGGACCTCCACGCCTCCAAGCCCTAGTCCATTCATATTATGGTCCTCTCCTTGATTCATAATCATAATAAAATCATTAGGTAGCAAACTATTCTCAAAATTATAAAAGGAAAGACTTAGGAACGAGCTCACCTCTAAATTTAATTGTCGGGTGCGAGCTCTAGTGATTGGTCCTTGAATGTTCAGCGGAGGAGTGTCATTTGTATCCAAAGGAGTGATGTCCTCATCAAACCCTTCCCAATATTGTGAAATAAGGGTAGCTCACGCTGATAACATGGAAAGTGATGTATTCTGTCCTTGAGTTGCTGGTGTCGCCGAAAGATGCAAGTGCTTTTCTTCGCTTGATAATTCTTTCTGCATGTGCCTTTCTTCAATTATCTGGTGCATTAGGTTTTGACTTGCTTTTGATGTTACACCACTTACAGTTGGTTTCTAGTTGCAAGCTTGGAGTGATTCCGGCTTCAGCTCTTGAGATGGTTGAGCTGCTCCCGCGATTCTTGTGGATCTAGACATCGTGAGCTTGGACTTGGAGCTCATGTACTGTGGGCGCCAATGTTGGTATGCTAAGTGGAAAGGTAAAGGCTCACATAGCACACCGAACTCAAGTGGTTGGATATGCAAGGTATAACGAAACAGATGGCAAGATAATAACCCTTGTATAAGCGAAGTTAACTCAAGAATTACATGTGTCTTTACAAGTGAATCTTGGTCTTATAGTCATGGGGAACTACAACTTTTCGTGACCATCCTACCCCTAGCCGAATGCCCTTGGTACAGCTGAGAGGTGGTAACTCTCAAGGACATTCCGAACAATTTCCTCGCCACGCGTTAAAGGTGCCTCGCCTGTCGCCAAGCTGGGGAGCTTAGCGGCAGAACACTTCGCCCAATCTTCGGATCTTCGCTCAAGCTTCGATTCGACCTGCTCGGTGGCTCTTCCTCCAAGCTCCACCTTGCTCAGGCCGGTTCTAGCGCTTCGTGTCGTCTCCTCGCCTCCGCCTCGTTCGGTTACCTGCGCATTCACTGAGCTCGCTTGTGTTAGCGTTTAAGGGTAGGATGAAGGGCTTGTGGCTATCCCGCGAAAGAAAAATGTCGCGGGGGGGGAGCGGCACGCTCCGCGTGGGCCTCCGACACCGTGTATCCACCTGATCTGGGCAACGATCAACAACAACGATCTCTCTGTAGTTCGAAATCAGGAACATGAGAAAGATGCCTAGGTACAGTTATTTTCTCCACCAAAAATCGAACCTATGATAGCCCGTTCAATCAAAATGCAAGCTCAGGATTGGCTGGTGCGAGGAAAGGTTACACATGCAGAGATGTACCGCTGGAATCTCATGGCTGCATACACAAAAACAGTGGAGATATACCACTGCTTGCTGGGGTCACAGTTTCGGATTTTGACTTCTTTTGGACATGAAGAGGCGAGGACGTTAGTGAAAACAAAACAAAAAAAAAACATTCGCAGCTGTTTCATAATCACGTCATAAATTGTCCACAACAGAGAAGCATGTTTCATGTGGTTAGAAATCAACATGTGCTCCGTGTTTATCCTGGAGGAAAATAAAAGTAATCTCAATATACTGGAAATCAACAATAATATTGAAACCCGAGCATGCAAAAGAATGGTTCGAAATTAAGTTAAAAAACAAATATAAATTACCATAATCTTCCTTATATTTGCGAGAAAAGAAAAACACTTGCAGTTTAGATTGAGTATTCCATGAAATACTTAGGATTTCCTTTGCAAGGTGTAGCATAGTACCAACGGAAAATTATGATGAAAAAATTCTTCAAAAAGGTACCAAAGCTAGCCGCGCAATTGAGAGGGTAGGTTGACTAATTCTATAAATAGGCTCTGACTCTCCATGTGGTAGCAAGTGAAATATTGCATGTTCTTTACAATATATTATTGGTTCATGTTAAAATTGAAATCAATATTTGTTCTTCACAGTCTTCACTAAGATTTTGGACAATTCATCTCATAATCCATGACAACGTTCGCTTGGATTAAATCAATGAAAGAGGAAAGAATGCATCAGGCCCAGAGTGGTCCTATGCGAGAAGGATGCGAGTTTTTGAACAGATTTTTAAAGTTCAATGGCAGAAGCTGCAACATGCATGCACATGTGAAAACATATTGCAGTATTACAGTAAAAGCAAGGTCGTACACGGTGGCTCTCCGCTCCTCCCTGCGCCAGTGATGCCACTTGTGTTGTGCCAGGGACAGTTCTCCTTTGCCTGCGTGAGCTATGTTGCCATGATCGGGCCACGTCTCGAAGTCTGACGAGGTTATCGTTCTGAATGACATCAATCCCTTCTCTTCGTCCTGGATGCCTCTATGTGCCAGCTTGCACCGGCATTGTCGGAAAAAAAGAACATGATGAGAAACACAAGAATGATAACTTATTTTCCAGAGTTGAGGTAGCAGCCTGGTTGGAGGAGATCGAAACTCTATTTTCTGCTCCTTATTGGTACCGTACCACCTATTTCAGTTACTTGTAGCTTACTTAGCTGACTTGTCCGATGACGTGCCAGCCAGGGCGTCAAGTAGTCCTTGGTACACCAAAAATATGAAATATGTAAAACTTTCCAAAAAAAAAAATCATGCCATAGGTGCCACTGTCTCGACTATCCTGATGCAAAAACTACTACGTACATTATTAAGTTTTTAATAGCTCCAGTTGGCTGCAACTGGCACGATATACACTACTACAAATAAAGCCAGCAATAACGGGGCTATTTTTCAGTAATAGCGGGCATCTAAAACTACGCTATTACAGTGTCATCTTGCAGACATCATCACAGGGTAACGCTATTACAGGCTTCATTGCAATAGCGGGCATAGATGACGTCAGCGAATGCAACACTATTGAAAATAGGGATAACCCAGTAATAGCGGGCGTTGATGATGTCATCAACGTCCGCTATTGCAGCGAGCCACAGCAATAGCGGGCAATGATGACATCATCAGTGTCCGCTATTACTAGGTCATCCAATGACAGGTGGGCCTCACCTGGTGGAGCCAGTTCATGAGAGGAGTCTGTTTTTTTTTCTTTTGATTCATATTTATAGTTTCAAACTTGTATAGATTACTCAAATATTGTCCAAATTGGATGATTTTTCTTTCTAATTTTTCCTAAAAATCTTCACTACACTTCGGGTGCATTTGTGTTAGAAATTAAAACTTATTTTTTTGTAAAACACCCATTTCATTAAGGATATATGGTCCTATTTTTTTCAAAACTGAAAAAATTATAAAATTATAATGGGTTGGAATACTTAGGAAATAGTGCCATAAAAATTTTGAGTTAAAAAATTCAATACTTTTTTGAAAATAAAAATAGACCAAATAAATTAAAATTTGACTTTTCTTTACTATTTTTGCACCGATAACTATTAAGTGATTTTGAACTAAGAATTTGTACTGATTATAGGAATTTGCAACTACTCTAGTTTTCATATAATTTTATTTAAATTGTTTATATATGTACAACTCAACAAATAATATAAATAGAAGATTAATTGAGTCACTTACTGGTGGGTCAGCTATTTTTTTCTTTCGCGATGCAGACATGGCCCATCAGGCCCATCTCACACAGCTCATTGCCAGCCCAAGCCCGCACGCGCTTATGTGTCGCCGATCTAAGCCGTCAATCCGGGCACGTGGGAGTTAACGGATAGGATTAATCGTCGGTAGGAATAGGCGAACCCTAAACTCATCTCCCCCGACAATTCAGACCCCCGCCTCCTGCCCCACGCGCGAGCCGCCGCCTCCTGCCCTACGCGCGACGCCGACGCACCGGTGCGGCCTTCTCTCCCTCGCGTGTCGCCGCCTCCTGTAGAGCAACACAGAGGTCCCGGCCTTGCCAACGGCGTACCTGAGCCGGCGGCACTGCGGGACCTGTGTGGACGGCACCACGCGACGCTGGAGGCAGGCGACTTCGTCTTCATCATCATGGAGGCCAGCGGCAGTGTCGACAACTCGCTCGGAGTCAAGATCGGTGTGCAGTACCAAATCCCATAGTAATCCTCGATCCCTTTTTCTCCATTCTGACCTAAATCTCTTGTGGATTTGGTGATTCCATTTTTGTTGCATTTGTGTTTGCATGAGGCTCCGAATTTGTTAAATCATGAATGGATGGAACCAATCCTCGTCTCGGCATGTCTGTAGAGCGACAGGGCTGTAGAAGCTAGCTTTTCTGCCTTGTCAATTTTGTACTAGTTCATCTCTTTTTTTATTAACTCATTGGGACTAATTACGACTCCAAAACATATGTTATCCATGTCGATCTACACTAGAACTAGAGCTAGTACTGAAGAACCCATATATATAAATGAAGAAAATAATAGGTTACAGTTCAGTAATTTTTAATTGATGTCTCCCAAATTGCCATATATAGTAATACACTTGAATCTGGTTGCATAGGGGTTGGAGAATAAGGATTTGCTTCATCACAGGGCCTAACATTGAGAGCCTGAGAGAAGCAAGAGGTAAAACATGTTGCAGGTACTGTCAAAACTTGCATGTTATATATGCCTAAATCCAGGACAGTGAAATGTCTCTTATAAACTAAGTTTTTAGTGAGTCAAAAGATTAACCTATCATACTCACGAACTTGATGTTCATTGTCATATTTCAGGAAGATTAAACTATGTTGGATGTTGATGTTGATGTGGCTCTGCAGCTCAAATTACAAGCAACTGTGATCTCCCTGAGATTGAAATTAAGGACACAACAATTTAGTTATTGTTGTTGAGATCATAAGATCTGATTTTGAGTAATAATAGGCACCATTCTCTTTAATCAATCTTTTGTTAGTTCTTACCTCAATCTGAATGTTCTTTGTCATTGCCCAAACTGTAAGATGTTACTTGGACAATGCTATATTATGATCTGATCACATGTATATTTTCAGCCTAATGTGTATCTTTTTGGATAAAGTTTGTTTTGTCTTTTTTAATAAAGATGTTACTTGGACAATGCTAATTATGATTTGAATGTTCTCTTTGTCTTTTAATTGCTTCTAAGCCTCTATTACCTCTAATCTACTCTAGATTAGAAGTAATAGAAGCTTTTTTTATTTAGCTGAAATTCTCAGTAGTGTCGGGCATGATGACATCAGCACTAGACAACAAAATCGGGCATGCTGATGTCAGTGTCCGATATTGCTGATGTCAGCATGCCCGATACTGCTAGGTACTACTGCAGTAGCGGGCTGGTTTGACCGATATTAAAAATTGGACCCTACAATAACGTTGACGTAGTAGCGCCTCGGATGCCCTTTTTGCAGGCTCAAAATGCCCGATATTGCAGGGTCAAATTCTAGTAGTGATATTCTGGTCACCCATCCAAAGATTAGGAGCCAAAAAGAGGATGGCATAGAACAAAACAGAGCACAAACAATATGTGACAAAGGCCTGACATGTTCCAGCCCATGCTTTGCAAATTGTTCAATGCAAATGATGGTTTCTGATATGGAACTACCAAACGGAAACTAGTTACATTGAAACCAAGGCAAAGGAACCACTGATTTAGAAGCTCATTGGGCAGCAGGCATGAGCAAATTATTTCTCAATGAACACATGTTTTTGTATGATCAATGAGTGGGAGGCAACAATAAGATTCACAAAATAAAATCAGGTAGATGGAAAAGTACACGTCTGATTACTTCAAGTACATGAATCAAACGTGTCATTTCTGCCTGAATATATGCTTGGTTTTGTATAAAGGCTCACATATCTAACCAACCTTATAACACTACGTATGCCTCTTGGCTTGGCTACCGAGATACAGGATATGATGTAACCATTCTGTAGTTACCATCCAACATTTGAAACCAAAATTTATATTAAGAAATTAATTAGGTTTCAGAGACATCTGGAATGGACATGTTACAAAGTCTGTGATCACAGTAGCTCAATCATAAGTTTGCAAATTAATATCATCCATGTGCTCTAGTCTGTGTAAGAAGTGTTTTCAATTTGTTTATGCAATTTTGGGTAGAGCTCAATGATATGTGCCCTATTGTGGTGTAGGAAGTGATATTACCTTGACTGGTTCCACCATTTCAGCAGTAACATGCTAAAGCCCATCACAGGGGTCTGTTTGATGCAGTTGTTGAGGTTTGAATCTACACCGTGGTGGTGCTCCTGTTAGATATGTGCCTCAAAGACAATATGGATTTGATCTTCTAAGGGCAGACGGATATTACCACATATAGAATTAAAACACTAATTAATAGGTCGATAATTAGAAACCCATTAGCAGGTTTTATACAAGTGAAAGCGGAACTAAATCCATGAGTCTGAAACCCTGGCCGCTGCCTCTACCAATGAGAAAGGTAAGAGAGTTTGTCTTTGAATAAATCCAAAAATACTTATATTTGACCTAAAGCCAATTTTGGTGCATCAAGATGCATCATTGTAGCTCTACATTCTCTACAGAGCCAGTGTATGCTTGCTCATATATACTGGTAACATCATTGGATAATATCCATTTAATGTATCAAATTCATATTCCAATTAAACTTGCTCTAGAAACAAAATAGTTGGTCATAGGCATATGAGGCACAAAGGCTGAAATTGGTCATCGAACTGTGTGACAGTGGAATCATCCAGTCAACGTGCCGCATACTACTACCATTGTAAAAGTCGCAATTTCCAGCCATAAGGAGTTCTCGAGGCTGGGGCGCGACATTACTGTGTTGTTACGGAAAACAGTGTCCTCACGCTGCTACTCTGTCAAAAATGCATTCAACCATAACTGTATTAAGAATATTTGGTATGCTAGATATTGTATTGTAGTCTGTGATATCACTATAGCATAAACTCACTATAGCCAAGGTTAGGGGGCTCTACAGCCACAGTCAGTCCCAACGTGGCTATGTTTCCGAAACTAAAAAAACCATTTGTAACCTCGGAAAACAGAACACCCGTGGCTATAGTACGCCACTATAGCCACGGTTCACTATGTCAACCGTGGCTATAGTGACGTACTATAGTCACGGTTGACATAGCGAACCGTGGCTATAGTGGCATACTATAGCCACGGTTCGCGATGTAAACTGTGGCTATAGTGTCATACTATAGCCACGGTTCGATAAACCAACCGTGGCTATAGTGGACACCACTATAGCCACGGTTGCCAAAGTGAACCGTGGCTATTTACTTTTTAACAATAAAAAAAATAAATACGCATTAGAAATAATAAATTACAATTACATAACATTAACCATAATTACATCACATTAACATTAAAGTATTACATGACATTAATATTTACAAATATTTACAAAATCCATCAGAGGTTTAATAATGTGAACATGACAATGTTTTTTCAAACTAAGTCTACACTATACGAATCTTCAACAACATCGGGCTCGTACGGTCGTTTCGAGCCGCACCACTCGAAAAGTGCCCGATGCTCCTTCGTCACTTCACTTTGCTCGTCAAAGAACCAACCACGAGGACTGATGACCTCCCTAAGCAAGAAACGGCACATCCTAGCGACAATGTAGTACATGTCGTTTATACTTAGATGCTTTCGCACCGTTGAGAATCCTTTCTTGGAGATTTCATTCAATATCTTTCTGTCCGTTATCATTGCCTTTTCTAGACTTTTTGTTCGCTGTCAATAAATACATAAAAATTGGTACATGATAGACAAAAAAACAGAAAGAATGTAAATTAAACAGATGCAATCTTAGCGTACCTCCTCGGTGGTCTCATGGGTGATGACATTTAAGTAGGATGCAGCGGAGCTCGAATACGCACATGCGTAGTATCCACAGTGCACACTACATTTTACTTGCATAATGCACTATTAAATAGAGTGAAGTAAAAAATATCACTCTATTTCAGTGATAGCAGCATAAAAAAAATTAGATGTGACGCGTGTCTTACCGGAAATTTATGACGAAAGTATATTTGTTTCCGAATTCTATAACGTGCCACCTTCGGGTTCTTTACGTAGTTCAAATAAGCACTAGAGTATTGAGAAAAGGGTATTATTGCATGAAATTATCGCTATTTAATTGTACGTCTGTACTTACCAATTTATAACGCTCACGATATCTACGTAGCGATTGGAGTCGTAGTCAAGGCTATCCAAGACTAATAGATATCCAATTTTTGGCATGATCAGGAAACAAATCCAATGACCACTGCAACAAAAGATCGTATTCGTTAGTATGGCATCTATCTTTACGATCGACGAGAGGAAGGTAGTGGTCGAACTTACTCGAAGTGGTAAGGCGCGTAAATGGCGTGACAATCCCGCCATTCCCTGAAGCACCTGTAAATATAACCCGCAGCTCGACCCCTAGCTTTTGTCCTCATGGTGTCCTTCGGTTCTTGTAACTCTTGTGGTGTCTTATCCTTATATATCTTGTCTTTCTCATTTATCCAGGGGTTGATCGCACTTTGATTGATCAAGCTCGGATTGAGATACCCAACCTTTCCATCGGGTCTGTCGTATCTCTTCTTTTGAAATGTTGAATTCAAGCTACATTAAAAGCAAAAGGGAGTGTGTAACATGTACTGCAAAAAGTAGGAGACAAGAAAAAGATGGATGGAGGCACTTACATGCACCACAAGGTTATGAAGGTCGTGTCCATCTCGCCGAGGCGAAACATAGTGTGGATATCATTGAAATATAGTCCAAGGATCGAGTCACCGGTATCGTTGAACACGTCCCTCGGAAGCTTACGAGTGATCACATCCACTCCTTCTTTCGCTGCCGCTACGTACCGATCATGCAGCTTCCGCATCTCCCACGGTAGGTTTGACAACATGTTTTTAGATACGAAGGGTTTGCCAAAGATGAAAATTGGGAAGTCCTCATTCTCGTCACGACCCTCAAATATATCATCATCGTAATGGACCAATTGATGAGGTTCCGTGATTGGCTGCACGGGTCCCTTCCTCATTCGCTCCAAGTATTTCGTGACATGTTTAGGTTGCGGCTTTGACGGATCCACCCCGCAGGCGTAATCATCCTAGGAATTATAGGAGTAAACTCCTTCCGAAGAGGCTCGATAAGCCGAGGCTCTTCATCCAAGACTAGGGTTTCACCTTACGGCTCGACGGAGGAGATACATTGCCCTTCCGGCTCGACAAGGGGCAGTATTTGTTGCTTGAGGGTCCTCATAGCCGTGTACTCGTGGCGGTTTCTTGCTGCGGGCTGTCTGCGAGTATAGGACTCATAACCGCTTCATGTCCTTGTTCATCTTGTTTCTTAGCGGCTGAAGCAGCACCCGACAAAGGAGACGGTTCTCCTGCTCCAGCTTCATCCCCCGTGAATTGTTGACTCTCATGAACCGATCCATGTCCGGACAAGGGGGAGGGGAAACTCGTGGTTCCGAGAGCACAACCTCACGCCGTTTCCACATGATGAACGAACCGATAGTATCATGTAGAGTTATAATCCCTGCGTCGGGTATGGGGCACTCAATCTCGTGCTCCTCACATCCTTGGTTGACCTCCTCGACGGTAACACGGACGTACCCGGGTGGAATATCCATGTTGTGGAGTGTTCGTCCTGGAAGTGCTCTACCGGTTGCAACCTTATGGTCTTTCCCTTGTAACCAAATGGCACATGCAGCTCACAAGGACATTCTTGCGTTATCACTTCCCCTTCTAACGGGGATGTAAAGCTAGGCGAAGTGGTTGGGACTCGTATGAGTCGTATCGGGGATACTTCCACTTCGCAGGTCAGCTTGGTACATCTCTATCTGTCTCCTCCACTCTTCCTTGTCCCTCTCCTCCTTATCTTTCTTGTGAAATTTATGTTTTTTGTACAACGAGGCGGAAGAGCTAGAGGAGAAACCCTCTTTCCAAGTTGCCTTGGAGGACACTACTCGCACCCGCCCGCCATGCTCGTTTGGTCCCTACAGCAAGAGAGAGCTGGTCTCTGTGATATTCGGATTGAATAACACCGGACTGCGTCCGCGACTTGATGTCACCCGTCAATTGCTGGATAACTTGCGCCGATTCCGCGTCCATCGGAATAATCTTCCCATTTTCATCCATCTTAGAGTGCGCACGGACCCAATTTTTGGCACGCGGCTCGAGGCCCTCTAGTGGATCGGGCTTCCCTTCAGCACGAAGCTTTTCTTCCATCGCCTTCCACTCAGGAATCTTTTTCTTGTAGCCGTCGGGGCCCAAGTGTGGCTTGTACTTATTTTTCCTGTTCAGCTCTAACATCTTTGCACTAAGGTCCTTGGCAGGCCCAGCTGTCTTCTGCTGAACAAATACTTCCCAGATCCTGTGGACTTATTTGACCATAATCGTCAAAGGGTGTTATGCCACGTTTCACATAACGGCAGTTTAGTCGGGACCTCCATTCTCGAAAGATATGTGACATTGCGGTCAGCGTTGCCTTCTTGGCTTTCTTGAGGTCCGCTGGTGGGAAGAGGATGTGTGATCTAACGGCATTCCACATTTTCTCTTTACGCTCTTGAGGAACCACCTTCCATTCGGGCCAGGTTATTTTGCATTTCTCCCCGACAACAACACCACAACGATTCCGCTATTTTGCATGGACACCCATTGGTTCAACAGGCTCCCAGTCGGCGGGGTCCAGTGTTGTCACCTCATATGTGCCCTCAGCCTTGTTCGCGGAGCGTTTACCCCCACGCTTGCGCTTTTGGGGGACTCATGGGCCGGTATGTTTTCCGTTTGCTCCTCATGAGGTGTGTCTTCGCAAGCCATGGAATGTGTCGCTTGTGCGGCCAAGGCACGACGAACACTTCGTCGAGGAACCTACCATATAAAGAATCATTGAAGCTCGGTAATATGCTAATACGGGAAACTTGAAATATTTAAAGAAAGAATCACATTTCATGTGATACCTCTTCCGAGGGCACGTAATCTGGGTCCTCATTAATACCCCTAGGTTCACGACGCCGGGGGGGTGGTGAGGATCCTCCGGTTCTTCCCATTCTCCACTTGATGAGGAGCTTTCATAGTTCATATTCACAACATCCTCTTGTGTATACTTGGATCGGAGGGCTGTCTTCCGGATTATCTTGTAATGGTATCTTGTCCGCCATTATAGGATTTGATTCCTTTAGCGTAACAATGAAAATATTTAGTAGCAAATAATTAGAGGAAAGAGTTAAAATAGAGAAAAGATGACAGAAAAGGATTATTTAGCATTGGCATCGGAACATGCATAGCATCAGAATCAAATAGAAGAAGAGGAAGACGAGATAGAAGGACATACAATATAGAACACTTTCATAAGAAAGGCAGGTGCACACTATGCAATGCATACCACAATTTATATGACCTCGAGGTAAATAGGTCGGGATACTTGGGTATCCTCCGGAAAATCAAATACAATGTGCCATACACATCACAAAGATGATCCGGAGAATACCCAAGCATCCGACCATGTCTACCTAAGGTCGTACGAGTTGCGGTATGTCTTGCATGTTATTGTACCAACCTTCCTAATGAAAGACACCCTACATTCTACATTCTTCTACCCCATCTTCCCGTTCTCCTAAATATGCATATGCTTATCAAGATTCATCGTCATCTGCCAAAAAGTTAGAATTTTTTTGAAGACTTAGTTGAAAATATATTTTTCCAAGAAAAGGAGTATATTTTCCATGGCATCGGAACGGGGAAGAAGAGGATGCAGCTGAGGAGGAGGGACATACAATGTAGAACACTTTCATAAGAAAGGCAGATGCACACTATGCAATGCATACCACAATTTATACGACCCGGAGGTAAATAGGTCGGGATACTTGGGTATCCCCTGGAAAATCAAATATAATGTGGCATACACATCACAAAGATGATCCGGGAATACCCAAGCATCCGACCATGTCTACCCCGGGTCGTACGAGTTGCGGTATGTCTTGCATATTGTTTGACCAACCTTCCTAATGAAAGACACCCTACATTCTATATTGATCCCCCAGCTACCTCCTCTTCTATCAACAATCATCATCTCGCCAAAAAGATTGGATTTTTTGCTCTCGGTGCGGGTTGCCAAATCAACGGCCATCCAACGCTATCGTTAAGGTCATCGACTCGTATGTCAACATGTTTCCAACATCCGAGGATGCGGTCCATGCTGCCACACTCATCTCACTTTGCCCGCTTTCATCATCGAGCATGGCTAGACCATAAAAAGAGAGGAAAGAGAGTAATAGATTAAAGAGAGGTAAAAAAATAGAACAGATAGGATGAAATAGTTTTTATTTAAAAACAATGGTCTAGCCATGAAAGAGAGGAGAAAAGAGAGGAAATAGAGGAAGAAAGGAGAAAGAGAGTGAGAGAGAGAGGAAAAGAGAGTAAGAGAGGAAAGAGATGAGAAATCAGCACTTATAATGAAGACTTTGCCTTATAATTCATGTGCTGATTTAGCTAAGAGTGAGAGAGAGGAAAAGAGAGGAAATAGAGGAGAAAAAGAGAAAAGAGAGGAGAGGAAAGCGAGGAGAAAATAGTTTTTATTTGGTCTAGCCATGAAAGAGAGGAGAAAAGAGAGTAAGAGAGTAAGAGAGGAGAAAATAGATGGCTAATGTATAATTCAGATAGCCACGATAGATAGGTGGCCAATTTTATACCATCAGTTTAGCCACGATGGATAGGTGACAAATGCATACACAACAATTACTTCACTCATGGTAAAATAAGTAGAACACTTAGTGCTGATTTCAGTGCTGATTACATTGCACAGTAAGCGAGCAGGAGTAAGCGAGTCCAAATTGCAGTGCTGATTTTAGTGGTAAATATACATTCACATTCCACCACGATCGATAGTTCAATGTAACAATATTAGCATGCTCAAAGGCTCCAAAATGCCACACTAATTAGCTAGATAGCACAGTGTATCGAACCAGCACTGGAATCATCTCTAAATCAGCACTGAAATCAGCACTAAATAAGCACTGAACCAGCACCAAATCAGCACTGAACCAGCACTGTATAAGCACTGAAATCAACACTAAACCAGCACTGAACCAGCACTGAAGAAGCACTAAAATCAGCACTGAATAAGCATTAAAATCAGCAATGATCAATGATCAATCATCAGTCACATATGAACTATAGTATGCATCTCCAAATTCACATTATAACTATAGTATGCATCTCCAAATTCAAAACGTCATTTATTAATCTATTTTCCAATCCCACTTCTGTTCCTAGATCAAAGTAATATAGCAGTGAAATGCCTGAGTAGGAAGCCTACAGTTAACATTTGCCTTACTACCAGCTGTCACAAATTTTTGAAACCACCAAATTAAGTTGTCATTAAAAACAGCATGCAATGAGAAGAAATTTAGTTCCATCAGAATTGTTAATACAGTTGACTGACCTTCAACTTAATTAAGTGGTCTTGCAATTGGACAAAGTTCTAAGTGTTGCAGTTGACGGGCTACAATGCACCGAGATATCGTACTACGGCAAAGCAAGTTAAGCAATACTTATATGAATGAGACCATTTCACATTTCATAACAAGTGTATTAGTCTCATTTTAAATGATAAACCTATCAGAAAGCAAAATCATTTCAAATCCTAAATGTATTTGGTCAACGCTGCAATGTACTAACTAATTTAGCTACACAATCTCATTTACATTATTTTACCAAGAAGATCCATGTCTATCGTAAGTTATGATTTCCGAAAGCCCAAGGTAGGGGGTCAACTCACTACACATGGAAGAGCATCTTGCAACTCACTACACAATAAAGAGCATCTTACTAACTTCTTGAAATTGGTAAGCATGCCCATCGATGAACACAACAACCATTTTGGATCAACATCAACGATAGTGAAAGCATAATAGCGAGCTCGCTGGATAGTAGCCACTAACCGAGAGAGGGGAGAGGAATGGGGCATACCAGGTTCCTTAGAGAGGGGGACCTCGTGGGCACGAGAGGTGGAGGTTGGGTCGGCGCAGAGGAGGAGCTTGGGCCGGCGCACAAGGAGGAGCTCGGGCGGGCGCGCGAGGAGGAGCTCGCGGACGAAGAGAAGGAGCTCGGATGGGCGCGATGAGGAGCTCGCGGAGGAGAGGAGCTCGGATGGGCGCGACGAGGAGCTCGTGGGCGGAGAGGAAGAGCTCGGACGGGCGCGCGAGGAGGAGCTCGGACGGGCGCGACGGGGAGCTCGTGTCGGAGAGGAGGACGGGCGCACGAGGAGGTGCTCGCGGACGGAGAGGAGGAGCTCGGATGGGCGCGACGAGGAGCTCGCGGCGCGAGAGGAGCTCGGATGGGTGCGACGAGGAGCTCGGACGGACGCACGAGGAGGAGCTCGCGGCGGGGCGCGCGGCGGCACAAACGGGCGGCTCTGTCGGCGTCTTCGTCGATGGCGGCGCCAAGTTAGGGTTAGGTTTTGGCCGCCGGGGCCGACCCCCTTTATATATCGACCATTAGGTTGGCGATGGTGGGGCGGGTCCCACATGTCGGTGGGATAATACACAATAGCCACGGCTCATGTCGGTTCCAACCGTGGCTATTGTGCTCCCACCGACATGTGGGGCCCATATGTCGAGGACACAAACAATAGCCACGGTTGTTTCGAAACCAACCGTGGCTATTGTTTCCTCCGGCCCCACTTGTCATTGCCTCGAGTTTCTTTTTCTTGTGTAATTTTTTCTTTTACTTCTTCAATTTTTATTCTAAAAACTATAATGCCTTTGCATCTAAATTTTGGCATGTCATTTTTTTAGTTGTTTACAAACACATATGTATTTTTTGTTTTTTCTACTCCATTACTTTTTGATATAATATTTCGTCTATACAATTGTTTTTCTTCACTTTTACATGACCCAACTATTTCAAAAATTTCCAACAAAATTACAGCCGATTTTAATTTGTATGACAGATGTGTGCGCCAATTTTCAATTCAAAAATAATAAAAATTGTGCAGATATAAAAAAATCAAATGACACCATGTTTTTTCTATTATTTTGCACATTTATCATTTGCAAACTATAAGCCCGTTTGACCTACATTTTGGCATGCCACTGTTTCTCGAGCATGCGAAGTCACTTATATTTTTTATAATTTTTTTAAAGATTTTTACAAAAAAAATAGTTCAAATGGGACTATGCGTCTCGAGTGAGTGGAGTTTTATACTCGAAACTCATGTTGTTTGGTACCAAACACATTTATATGTTTTGAAAAATTGTACCAGAAATTCCACATGTGTGTTTATTTGGCATGCATACTGACCGAATGTTGAGGTCAAAATCGATACGGTTTATGAAATAAAAATGATTAAATAAATGTCAAAACGTACCCTAAGTAAATTTGAAGAAAATTCAATAAAATAGTTTGGAGATTCTAACAAAACAAAGTGGAAATGGATAGATTGGAATTTTATACAAATTTAGAAACAAGAATCAATAAATTTGGACAATATTTGAATTCTATATACATGTTTCAAAATTTAAATAGAAATTAAAAAAAAACACAACCTAAATGAACTAGTGGATGAACTACTAATGGGCCTCATATTAAGAGTGAGGCCCAAATCACTATTGTTATTTTAAAAAATATTATTTAATTGATTTACATTGTTTAAAAATAATTAAATTACTATCTTACACTTAAAAATGTATATATACAAATTTTAAAATTTAAATCTAAATGTATAAATAAATTTTAAAATTTAAACCTAAAGAGTAAATATTTTTTAAAATTTTAAATTATACCTTGTTATTTTTAGGATTTCAAATAAAAATTGAATCTAAACATTATTTATTCAATATTTTAACTCAGTATATATATACAAATTTTAAAATTTAAATCTAAATGTATAAATAAATTTTAAAATTTTAATCTAAAGAGTAAATGTTTTTTAAAATTTTAAATTATACGTTGTTATTGTTAGGATTTCAAATAAAAATTGAACCTAAACATTATTTATTCAATATTTTAAATCAAGTATATATACAAATTTTAAAATTTAAAACTAAATGTATAAATAAATTTTAAAAAATTTTGGCCCACGGGCCCGACCACATTGACCAACGCATTAGAACACGATCAAGGTCCAAGGCCCACGAGGTAGGACAAGATCAAGACCCAAGCACAAACAGATGGCCCACATGGCGGAGCAGGCCCGTAATATATCGATAAGTTCAACCCCATGTGCGGAGTGGAGCTTATAAGCTGTGCGACTTTGGGCGGGCGAGGTGGTACTAAACCCCGCCCGCCGCGCACCCGCTGCTATAACCACGGTTGACTTCTTCAACCGTGACTATTGTTAGGGTTTACAATAGCCACGGTTGAAGTAGTCAACCGTGGCTATAGCAGAGGTTGTGAAATTATTTAATTGTTGATAATTTTATTTATGTGGCTGAAAATTATTAACAGGTAGACTTATTAAATATTTATTAGCAACTTTAGATAATTGTTAAATGTGGTTATTTAAAATATGTTAATTGATTTAAGTGGCAGAAAAATAATTAACAATTTATTAAATCCATGTTTTGTCCATCTAAACAAGCATTACGCGAATATTAATTATAATAAAATAATTACTAAATCAAATAATTACCAGTATGAATATTAAGTATTTATAGAAAATATAAGGAAACTAATATATTGCATAACATAATGTGCTAGAATTAATAATTATTAAATAATTACTAAATAATCTATTTACCATTATGAATATTATATATTTATAGAAAATATAAGGGAACTAATATATTGCATAAGACAATGTGCTATCATATATAAAAACCCACTATATAAATTATTATGAATTGACTCGAATCTTTTAATAATTAAATCTGTGCTCTAGGGTCTCTCTCAAGAGAGCATAAAGTAGATCTTAAATTGATTGACATGAAAAAGGCTTGTAAGACATGATTTTTTTATATGCAACACAAGCACATGATATATGAGCTTATTATACACAACTCAAACCAACAAGAAACCTACAAACATGAAGGAATTTGACAAATCGAAATCAAAACCTAGGTCAAATGGTAATCCAAAATTCTCCATGATTACAACACTATAGTAACAAATGGGATGAGTTTCCCTTACCACGGAGAACAAATTTCTGCAAAAAAAAAAAACGAGATCAAAACCTTCCCCCTCGGTTTTCATTTTTTGCTCAATTTTCGAGCCGCCACACTTGGACCGAGCTCCTGTTCGTCCGAACGCGGCTTTTATATTGTGCAAAACAATAGCCACGGTCCACTTCTTCAACCGTGGCTATAGAAGAAACTATAGCCACGGTTGGTGACGTGGGCCGTAGCTATTGGTGGAGGCCACTATAGCCACGATTCACAAAGCCAATCGTGGCTATGGTGGTTTTTATAGCCACGGTTCGAAGGCAGCCAGCCCGTCACCTACTCGTAGCCACGGTTTATTTTCTTTACCGTAGCTACTTCATTTTGGGTGGCGTGGCTATAGCGAGTTTTTGTTATAGTGTATGTTTGGAAAAGTGTCTTGGTCACCAAGTCTCGTGCACTTATCTATACCGGCTGAAAGACACAGTGCAAAATAATTCACCATATCATACATAATCTCCTCCTTATGGTATTCAGTTTCCAACAAAAATTATGTTCCATGTTTTGTATGGCGTGGATTCCTTTCACTACAATAGTAACAAACACGAAGGCAGACCACTATCACAGGAGCGGGCGTCGTAGCCCGGCGCGGGCGCGGACGACGACGACACCCCTCTCCGGCAGCTTAGGGTGAGCCAAGAGCGGCTGTGCGCGCAGCGCCGACCGAATATTTATTCAGATCGCCGATCAATCCTGGCCACTACCGCCCAGGCTCCCACATGCCTCGCTCAACGGCTCAGATCGGTCAGGCATGGGCTTGGGCCAGCAAAGTATTGCGTGAGCTGGTCTACGTTTGGATTGTGAAACAAAAACAAAAGCAGTGGACCCACCTGAAAGTGACTTAATTAGTCTTATATAAAAATATTTAGAATGACCCACAAAAATTATAGTAGTTACAACTTACTACTATAAATTCATTTACCAATTATTAGTTCAAAAATCACTTCATATTTCCAGGTGCAAAAAAAACTAAAGAAAAGTTGATTTTTCATTTATTTGACCTATTTTTATTTTCAAAACTATATTAACTTTTGAACTGAAAATTGGCATACCAATGTTTCCTCAGCATTCCAACTCATTTATATTTTTATAATATTTTTTTGCAGAATTGAAAAAATGGTCAAATAGAACTATAGGTCCTAAATGACATGGGTTTTAGATTCTAATTTATGTTAAGTTTAACCTACACATATTTTTAATTTTTCAAAAATTCAACCAAAAAGTACATGTGTATTTCTATATGCTATACATACATAACAAAATGGTGACCTCATTACGGTTTGGAAATTTAAAATAGTTAAATAAATAT
Source organism: Chloris gayana (assembly GCA_031894775.1). Taxonomy (NCBI): domain Eukaryota; kingdom Viridiplantae; phylum Streptophyta; class Magnoliopsida; order Poales; family Poaceae; genus Chloris; species Chloris gayana. Next base: position 193,860 of record JAUNZO010000021.1, read on the forward strand.
TGGAAATGACCACTAATTGAGATACAAATAGTTAAAGAAGAAAAGAATTTTTAATTTCTAAACAATTGCTCCTATGTGACAGGTAGCATTTTTAGAAAAATCTAGAAAAAAGAATCCTTGGATTTTGACAATATTCATGTAATATAAACAAGTTTGAAAATTTAAATAGAAATCAAAAGAAGAAAACATACTCTTCTCATCAACTGGTGCATGAATCGGCAACGATGATGTCATCATGCATGTGATGACATCATCATTCCTGTTATTACCGTGATTATTTTTAATAATGGTCTGTGATGCCATCATCGTGTCTACTATTATAGTTGTTATTTTTAATAACGGTTCGTGATGACGTCATCATGCCTGTTATTGTAGTGATTATTTTTAATAACGACCAGTGATAATGTCAACATCAACCGATATT